>JAADVW010000574.1:0-22215 GCA_023335875.1 Elongisporangium prolatum | reverse complement strand
GATCGGACGTGTGCAGTGGATATCTGCTGCGACACCGTAGGGCTTGAAGCACCATGTGAGATACGTCTGTCGGATCAGGCCCGTGAGCGACAGCAGCTGCATGCGCTGACAGGGGAACGCGCCGACGCGAGTGCCGGACCAGGGGCGAAACATGACTGGAGAGCTCTCCACCTCGGACGATTCGCTGCCGAGTAGCTCGTGTTCAATACTTGACCTGCATGCGCGCCACGTGCCATGCTCGATGCAGTACCACGGGATGAGCTGAAGCCAGTCGCTTGAGCAGTTTTGGTAGAAGTGCTTAGCGTGGCAGTTGGCGTCCAGCGCAATAGCTGCCAGCACTGGGCTGTTACGCAGCAAGCGGCAGGTCATGAAGAGATGCAGGATGTCGGGCAGATCTAAATACGCCACGACATGGTCCAGCACGCGGATGAACGGCCGGCGCATGGCTGGCTGGCTGGCTGGCTTAGTATTCACGAATGAGTGGACTGACCAACGGCTCGCCCATATGCGAGATGGCAAACATTAGATCCCCGCGTCATCCACTGGTGATCGCGCATAGAGAAAACGAGATCAACGTCTCACATGCCACCACGTCGCAGATTTCATCGATTCTCAGATCTGAATCGACCCGGGTCATTTTCGAAAACCCACCCACTGGATTTGACCGGCTACTATTTCTGCCCCCATTTTAAAGCTCAAGAAGGGGGAGTGGCATGGCCAGCTTCCAGCAAAGCGGGCTCGTGGGCCGGCCGCTTGTGCCCTACTTCGATGCGGACGAGAACGTGAACGCAGCGCTTGAAGCCGCGCGGGACAGCGAGTTCGAGCAGATGGAGGTCGACGCGCGGGTCTGGAACAAGGAGCTGGGCTACTTTGAGTACCCGAGCGAGTCGCCGGCGCCTGCAACTGCACCGATTGCGATCCCTGGCAAGATGCTGCTCACGCCGGCCATGATGCTGTCCAACAGCTGTCCCGAGACGAGCTTCATGGACGCCGTGAGTGTTCCGTCTTCATCCGACAACGGTTCGCAGATCTTGCTGTTCTTGATCTCTGGCTGCTAGATGGACTGACAAGGCGCTCTGTAGACACACAAGCTGCCGCTGCGTCTATGGCTCCGGCCCGCAGCAGCTCGGCCAAGCGAGCGTCCAAACGCTCCAACACGCCCGTGCGACGGAGGAACGAAGAGCTCCCGGCTTCTACGTCAACAACATCAGCAAACTCGTCCAAGAAGGGCAAGAACAAGCAGAACAACGCGGCGTCATCCAACAGCAGCAGCAATGGAGCGCTAAAGCAGAAAACAGAGCTCTCGGCATCAGGCAAATGGGCCTGGTCAGCGTTTCAGTCCTCGCCAGATCCCAAGCAGCTGCCGCTACCGCCGTTTCTTGCTGCGCCTGGGAGCAGTCCGCCTGTGAATGCATCGCCTGGACCTCCGCTTACGATGGTGGCGCAACCAGAGCGTCCACCGCCGCCCACAGTGCCGCCGGAATCGACCATGTCGCGGGAGCTGTCCATGACGCAGGATCTGCGCCGCCTGCTCAACATTGGCGGGGGCTAGAAGAGATTGGTTTCGTATTGAAAAAACATTAGAAAAGCAGAATAAAAAGCAGAGAGAGAGAGGAGAAGAGCGCTTGGCTTGGGCTGTTGAGAAAACTCTAGTAGTCTATGGTGAGGTCCTTGTGGCGCGGACTGGTCTCAATGATGGCGTCGTACTGGTGGTACGGGTACTTCTCGATCCACTTCTGAAAGCCCACGCCCAGCACGAGCACGAGCGCGTTGAGCCAGAAGCTGATCATGGACTTGGTGAGCTCATTCCACATGATGAACAGGCCCACACAGAACGGAAGCAGCATCACAAACGCCAGCATGCGGTCCGACAGGTTCACGCGGTACGGCCGTTCGATCTCCGGATGCGAAAAGCGCATGCGCACGGCTGCGCCCATTTCCACCAGCGACGACAATGCCGACAGGAAGTTGTCCACGCCCAGGATCGTGTCGAAGTCAAAGAGCCCCATGAACACGATGATCGAGAACGACAGCAGGATCGCACGACGCGGCACCCCTCGCTCTGGGTCACGTCTGCAGACAAGAGGACGAGGTCAGCGCTTGCGAGTGGAACAAGGTTCAAAGTATCGGTCAACGTACTGGGCAAAGAACGGCGGAGCGAGACCGGAATCAGCCATGCCCGCTAACTGGAACCCGTCCTTGGACATTTCTGCCACGTACAGACCGAGATTGCCAAACAACGACGAGATGATGAACCAGACGCAGAGCCACGTGCCGCCGACTGCTTGAGCGATCACGGTGTACGATCCATCGTCCCATGTCGTGTAGTGGGGCTTGTCAGCGCCTGAAATGGCAATGAACGGGATGATGTAGCTGGATTATCCCAGAGACACACGTGAGAGGATCAATGCCATCAATGCAATCCATCAAACACACGTACGTGAACGCAATGAGGATGACTGTGAGCACCATGGCTCGCGGGTACGTGGTCTTGGGCGAGTGGATCTCGCCAGCGTAAGCCCCGGCAGCATCAAAGCCGCTGTAGTTCCAATACAGCGTACTAATGAGTCGCGTCCAGTCCCGCTACAAGAGAGACAGACAAGCGTGAGTCTGCCTGTTAATCTTGCAGCCGATTGCAACAGAAGCCACTTACGTCTTCGCGAATGACGAACCAGTTGGCCGGATTGATCTTGGGGATAGCGTACAGGACCATGGTCGTGAAGGGCAGGAACATCATGATGCCCATGAACAACAGCGTATCGCCCACGACCTTCATGCTTGTGAGCGTCGGGATCATGAACAGCACAGCGAAGGCCGCGCGTGCCAGGAACCGCTGCCAGTCGATGGCGTCGTCCACTGGGTCCGCCAGGGTGCCGCTGCCGTCTGCTGTCCCCAAATCGCCCTGCGTAAGGGCGCGGATCGTATCCACGATGAGGCACGGGTAGATGGCGTTGTCGATCACGCCGGCAACCCAGGACCAGAAGCCGACGTGGAAGCCCATGGGGCGGCCGAACGCCACGCCCACCCACATACAGAAGCTGCCATCGGTTGGGAACGCCGTGAACAACTCGGCGAACGTAAGCGCCAGTGGCAGACACCAGATCCACGGGAAGATGACCACGGCCAGAATACCGTAGAACGGCCCACAGGCCGAGATGAGCGGCTCGCTGCCCCAGGGCCCACCGCTCACGTTGAAGTATGTGATCAGCGCCACAGACACGATACCGAGTTTGCGGCGCGAGTGTGATCCGGTCATGATTGCAGACGGGATGGAGCGGTTGATGTGAGATGATGGGTCGGCCAACGAGGGGCGGACGGGTTGGGAGGAGCGGAGGGGAGAGGAGTTGAGCGAGCGAAGGGAGCGGATGAGAGATGCAATCGTCCGGGGAAAAAGCGTCTCAGCAGCAGCACATCGCGTTCCTTTGGGCCTGGATGAAGGCGTCTCTCTGTCTGCACGATGCGTGGATGCCGCCGACCTATGGACGTTGGGGAAATATCTTTACGGCCACTTGATAGAGGACGGAGGGGGCACACTATAGCCAGTGAATGACTGTAACTTGTACGCTACTGAAGGGTACAAGAACACTCGCGGTCCGCTCCCCCGACCCCTTCTTCAGACCTTTTTTACAAGCGGAGTGCATACTGCAATGACCCAAAAGCCCAATATGGCGTCTAAACATTTCTTGTGGCTGGATTAGATGGACGTGCGTTCACTCAAATCAGTAGATTTCCGTTTGCGCACATTGAAGCGTCTGGTCCACAACGGAAAGAAACCCCTGCGAGCAAGATGCTGGCCAAGACGCTTCGTTCCGCCACCGCCGTGCGCCGCATGGCCTGCCAAAGCGCCAGTGTGCGTGGTATGGCGGCCGTCCAGCGCCCGTTCGAGGCCGAGGAAATGGAGAACAAGTACCTCGTGAAGACGTACAACCAGGACGGCGTGCGCGGCCAGCCCAACATGGTCATCACGCACGGCAAGGGACAGTACCTGTACGACTCGGAAGGTGAGCGAAAGGATCGCTCTTCAGGCCAACAGCGGAACTGGTTCTAACGACGCTGCGCTTCTCATTAGGCCGTGAGTACTTGGATTTCTGCGCTGGTATCGCTGTCTCCGGCTTGGGCCACTCGGATGCCGACTGGTACAATGCGCTCGTGGAAAGCGGAAAGGTAGACCGGCAGCGAAGCATTCACTGACTCTGGCGACTTATACTGTCTGTGCTGAGCAGAGCGTTTGCCACACGAGCAACCTGTTCCACACACGCGCTCCCCTGGAGCTCGCCAAGAAGCTGGTGGACAACTCGTGCTTTGACAAGGTCTTCTTCTGCAACTCGGGGACTGAGGCCAACGAAGGCGCGTACAAGTTTGCGCGTCTGTACGCCAGCCGCATTGCTAAGGACACGTACGTGTAGCTGCTTGCCTCATTGCTGTCGAGATCTCGTGCTTATTGCTTCGTTTAGTCCTCTGGAAGGCAAGAAGACTGAGTTCATCTCGTTCAAGGGCGGTTTCCACGGCCGCACGGCTGCCTCGCTCTCGCTCACCCACAAGCCGTACATTCGCGACCCGTTCATGCCGCTGGTGCCGGGTATCCACCACGCAGAGTTCAATGACATTGAGGACGTCAAGAAGTACATCTCGGACAAGACGGCCGGTGTGTTCATCGAGCCTGTGCAGGGCGAAAGCGGCGTGCGACCCGCTACGCTCGAGTTCATGCAGGAACTGCGCGCGCTTTGCGACAAGCACAACGCGCTGCTGATCTGTGACGAAGTGCAGGCCGGTCTTGGCCGCACGGGCAAGCTGTTTGCCCACGAAAATTACAACGTGACCCCTGATATCATGACCCTGGCCAAGCCGCTTGCTGGTGGCCTGCCGATTGGCGCCGTGATGACCGTGAACAAGGTCGCTGCTGCTGTGACGGCTGGTAGCCACGGCACGACATTCGGCGGCAACCCGCTCATCTGCTCCGTTGCGTCGACTGTGCTCGACAAGATCAAGGACGAGAAGTTCCTGACCAACGTGCAAAAGCAAGGCAAATACCTCGCCGATAGCTTGAAGAAGCTGCAGACAGCGCACCCGGACAAGGTCAAGGAAGTGCGGTCCCCTCTCGGCCCCGGTGGTCTGTTTGTGGGCTTTGAATGCACCAAGCCAGTTGGCCCCGTTATCAAGTACGCTCTGTCTAAGGGCGTGATGATCATTTCCGGTGGAGACAAGTACGTACTGCTGGTCAATGGTGCTTGCTTGTAGTGCTTTTCTAACTGATTTGTCTGCAATCTCTTTCAGCACGATCCGCCTGTGCCCGCCGCTTGTAGTGACGGAGAAGGACATTGATCTACTGGTCCAGACCCTGGCGGACGCCCTGAACGAAGACATCATTTAGACACAGGACTATCCCGTTGTTTCATTACCTGCAGATCACGTTGAAGGTCATTTAATCACAAGAATGGCGATCGCCAATTGCTGCAATCAACTTTTTTTCTGGAAATGTGCGTATGAGCATCTAATTGATAGTATCGGTTATTGTACATGATTTTGCATGAAGAATATAGTGCGCCAGAGACCAAGACACGATGGGTTTATCGCTTCCAGAAATCCAACAATGTCTGCACGGGTGCAGATGGAGACGGCGGTGGCACACGGCGACGTCTTGAGGGAGTTGATCGAGCAGCAGGTGGAGTGCTGCGTCGTTGCGAATCGCTAATCCGGCGATTCATCACTGGTGAGTTGAATTCTGCTGGCTCGGGCTCTCTAATGGCTGTATTGGGTATATCTTCAACTGATGACGTTACCAAGTACGCGACTCCATCTTGCTGCGCAGAGAACTCCTTCCAATTGCCCCACGATTGACCAATGCGAGTCAAGCGGAAATCCTTCTTGCTTTGCGCGGCAGCTTCATCCAGCTGATGACGGCGAAGCTGCCAGCTGCGAACAGTGCCGTCGTCCGAGCAGGATGCGATTTGCGTGAAATCGTTCTCGTTCCAGACAACTCCATTGACTTCACTTCTGTGGCCCTTGAGTGCTAGTAGCGGCAGTCGAGCTGACGAGGCACAAGATCCCGTGGCTTCCCATACAAACACAGCGCCATCAGCAGATCCTCCGACTATGAAGTCACCATCAGGGCTGAATGTTGCTTTAACTGCAGCACAACGCAAATGCATGAGGTGTTTTCCAATGTTATCAGAGAAGATAGCGGCGTGGGCTGTACCATAGAACGAAGACGCGAGATGGCCTTGGCACCGGAGCGTCGGAGTAGCTTGAAGAACGCTGGTTCGAGAGCTCGGACAGTCAAAGACCTGAAGACTGTCGTTCAGCACGTTTACTAGCAGTTTTGTGCGCGTGCGATCAAACGCCAGTGACGCCACGCCGCGCTGCACGCCTTCTTTGGACGCGCATGAGACCACATGTGTCGGCAGACTGCCGACAGTCGATGCGTTCTTTGCAGATTTAAACGTGGGAGCCGTGATGCGTCGAAAGTCCCAGAACTTGACACAGCTTAATGCAGCATGACGGAAAACTCAGAAGGTCACCCATAGGACAGCAGGGATGTCACATACCCGTCGACAGCGCCGCCTGTGACGAGTTCGAATCCGTTGGCTGCAAAGTCCAGGCACGTGACGCTGCGTGGCGTATTTACGACCTTGCGTCGCTTGCGAGAACCCGCGGGCGATGTGAACGATGGGGATCCTGCGAGGAACGAACCGCTAGACGATGGGCCGACGGCTTCGTGGCAGTTTTGAAGGGTGCCGACAGACCTGGCGCCGCTCCGCCGAGTGTCCCAGAGCATGACATTGCCATCGCGGGAACCGGACGCGAACAAGAAGTCGCTGTGTGGGACCTGCCGCACGCACTTGACGCTCATGCGATGGCCCAGGAACGAGAACCGGAGCTGCTGCGTCTCAGCATCCCATCCGCAGAGCTGCAGATCGCCAGCGGCCGTCACGATCTGCAGGTCATCGTACGACCAGACGACGTCAAAGATCGCGTTCTGATGCGCGACCCACTTAGCGTGCGCCTCACCTGCACACACACACCAATAGAGCACAAAGAGAGGCCGCATTAGCATTCGAGCTGCACCCAATAGCAACACGATCCAAAAATCTTACCGAGTATGGATGTTCGAGTCTGCGGTTGTGCACTCGTGGATGGAAGCTTGATGATCGAGACCACGCCTTCCTCATCCACAGCTGCGATCACTTGCGAGCTTTGCGCGCGATGTGCAAACGCAACTTGAAAGATCGGCACTGTGTTCGCGCTCGTTGGATCGACGCAAAAAGTCGCGTTGTCATCGCTCTGGAAATGCGACAGCATCGCGCGTCGCATCTGCGTCATCGAGCAGGCAAACGAGCCGAATCCACCGCTTACAGATCGTAGTTCGACTGGTTGAGGCGACTGAGTGTTACGAACACCACGTAGAGCGGCTCCGCGCTCGCCCAGCTGCATGCGAGCGACCTGCCGCGTGAGATTCCTGTCGTCTGCTCTCTTAGTCATCGTTGTCGTTTGACAAGCAAGCACGAGCGCGTAGCACAGTGAACTAAATTAAGGTACACCACATCAGTTAGTTTGCAGCCACTCAAACAATTGGATTTTTAGATTGCGGCCTTTCAAGCTCAGAACGACTAATATTCAGAATTATTCTCAGAAATCACCAGAAAAATCTCCGCCCATTCCTCCGAAATCTCCGCCACCTCCGCCATCGTATCCGCCGTCGTAGCCGCCACCTCTATCACCAGCATCCGCTAGTGCCTCGCCAAGAAGCACGCCACCTAGAAGCCCAGCCGTTCCTCCAAGCGCTGCGCCGGTGCCGGCTCCCATCCCACCTCCGCGATTGCCACTGTATCCGCCGTATCCACCATAGCTGCCGTAGCTAGTTGTTGTTCCATACACTGGCGTAGCAGTATAGGTCGGCGCAGTTGGTGCACTTTGACCGCCGATACCAGACGGACCGCCTACATACACATTGCTGCCAGCGGGCGAATAAGCGGATGGGTATGCAACGGGCGGATCTTCACGACTTCGCGCAATACCGTGCCAAATGCAGTACCCGCAAGTGCAGCACGCCATAATTGGCAACAGGAAGCCTAGCAACCACCAAAGCCACGTGAACGAGTAGCCTCTGCCGTCGTAATAGCCGTCGCGATAGCTGTATGGGGGCCCGTAGCCATTTCCGTACGCGTCTTTACGACCACCTTGGCTATCCTTTGCGTAAGCGCAGTTGCAAGCGTATGTTGAGACCTTGCAGACTGCGTTCTCCGGGCAGCAACATTTCTGACGCTGGTTAGCGCGGTCCAGCCAGTCCCCACAAAATTGTCCAGGGCCGCCGTGGAAAGCGTGCGAGCAATCGCCCGTCTCGGCACAAACTTGGCAGCCGGAGGACGTCGAGGACGGGTGGGGTGCTTCAGTAATCGACGGCTCTTTGGTTTCGTTTGGCTTGCTATCAGCGTTTTGATCCTCGAGCGCACTGATCCCTGCGGAATGAAGCAATGCAAGCAGGATGACAGTGGCCAACGTCATTGTGAGGTGGCGCATTTTCCGTACTTGGTTTCTTCGCAAGTGAACCACGAATTATCGGAGCCGAGACATGGGCTCTTGTGCCTCGTCCCAGATGCTTTAGGACCAGCCACCACAAGAGCCAATACAATGCATTGCTGCTAACTGTGAAGTGTTGTTTGAAGCTCCACGTCCGTCTTCAGAAAACAAAAGGGCAATTGGCCCTGGCGTCGCAACGATGTCGCTTACTAAGAGGGCGCGTAACCACAAACAACAGGAACCAAGCAGCATTATCCTGAGACCTATGAGTGCTACTACAGCCTTATTCATGTGGGCTTCAAGTGACCGCTACACACACATGACGACCATCACGGTTCTCGATGGAGCGAATCATTGGAAACACCGAACGGAGGAAGCTGTCAGTAGCCGCTTTGTCAAGTGAGTCCTTCTCCTTCCTCCGCTCCGCTCCGCTCCTCTTTCCATTAGAATATTAGGACGACGTATGCAATAGCAGATACAGTAGAACATTCATCTTCATCTTTCTTTTCCAACCATCATCAAGATCTTCTTCGTGCGCTCACAATGACGCCAACGCGGTACTCTGGTCTGCAATGTACGGTGCGCATACGAGTGTGTTACACTGTTTTCCACATTTCCCTACGGTTACACGGCTTGCCGGAGTGGAGCGGAGAGGAGCCGAGTGTACCGAATGCGTGCAAATCTGAGTGTTTCGACTCCCTCGCCTGTCTGTCCAAGGTCCAACTGTTGCTATGGATTGCTCCCACGCTTTTACGAAGGGCGAACCGTCATCTCTCTCCCTGGGGGGAAGCTCCGTCGTGAGTGGGGTGGGGTACGTACGTGGAGGTGTAGCTTCTGCATCACATTTCTCACACGAAGAGAAGAGCCCACCCGACCGACTGACCGACTCGGTCGACTGCAATTGTTCTGTTTTGGATAGGCTTGACATCTAGTTTCTATTCTTGGGTACTGAACGGAGAGGGAAGCGATCTGCTGTGAGCAATCATGGCCACCAAGCACATGTCCAAAGAGCGGCACTCGCAGTGACTCAACATGATGTCGCAGTCCTATTGATGGCCGCCCAGCTGTTCCAGTTGCAGATTCTTTCGTGTATGGTTGTTTGGTCAAGTGTGAGAAACGCCTAGTAAATTTCCCAGTGCAATGCCAATAAATAACGAAATATCTTGAGTTGACTATCAGATGACTCAGACCCGATAAACAGAGCTGAATGCATCCCCTACTCACCGTACTCCATACGCCACATCGCTCATCTCGGTAGCCCTACCCTTACCTTGCAAAATGCACTTCTGCAATAGGAAACGGTTCTTTCTCTTGTTCTTAAGACTGGACCACTCAACTAGGCGATTGTTACGTTGTAAACCCATACAAAAAACAGCATGAGGATATCCCGCTCGCATTATTCCGTTAGAAGTCTCAGAAGATCGGAGCAGAAACGCTGCTCCTTTCAGTCTCCAAACTCCAATTTACCAACATTATTGCCATTAAACAACCGGATCTGCGCCAAGTCAGAATCAGAATGTGTGTGATTTGAAGTGCCCAGATGGGGACTCTGATTTTATATAGGGGAAGGGGATGAACACCCAAGAGCAGATCGGGTTGGGTGAGAGGCACGCAGGCGAAACAAAGGAGAAGGGGAGGCGGAGGAGGGGAACTCCCCCTCCTGTTGGGGGAGGGGGGAGGGTTCGACGAGCGACAGTGTGGGCTGGCATTTGGAAAGTTGCTTGCCGCGGAACACCACAATTGCTCGACGATCGGTCGATTTATTGACAGCTCGCGGGCCCGTCCTCCCCTACTTCTTTTCAGACAACAACACACCAGCGGTTGTATTCTACGCGCGGAGATCCCAGCACTCGGCATCAAAGCTCCTCCCCAAAAATACAGAAGCCTCCGTGTGTCGTGGCATTGCATTTTGAACACGTTCTAAGATCCGATCTATTTCGTTGATCACCATGGGGCCCGATGCAGCCTCCCCTCCGCCCTCGCCTACGTCCTCGACGTCCTCCGCGTCGTCCGCGGCGTCCTCTCCTACAAGCAACACGGTCAACAAGTCCGGCAAGCCCAAGAAGTGCCGCTTCAATGACTGCGACAACTTGGCCGTTGATGGCACATCCAAGTGCGCGTTCCACAAGAACCGCCGCCAGTGCTGTGTCGAGAACTGCACCAACCAGGTCTACGCGCGCAAGCTCTGCGTGCGCCACGGCGGCAAGAAGCAGTGCCAAGCCGACAACTGCGAGGCCCACGCGCGCGGCGGTGGCTACTGTCTGCAGCACGGCGGCTTCGTGGTCAAGCGTTTTTGCCTGGTCGAAGGATGCTCAAAGCAGGCGCACGCGCGGCAAAAGTGCGTCCGCCACGGCGGAGGCCGTCGCTGCAAGATCGACGGCTGCATGCAGCATGCGCGCGCTGGTGGGCTCTGCAATCGCCACTCGCACGGCCATGAATGCCGCATTGAGGGTTGCAACAAGACTGCCCAGCACTCGGGCTCGATCTGCTTCCGCCACGCGATGGAACTGCGCGCTCATGGAGAGGAAGTGCCTGAGTTGAACATCTCCAAGGGCGGTCGGTTGTCCAGCAAGAAGCGCCAGCAACTGCAGCGTGAACAGCAACTCAAGCAGGAGCAGTTCCACCACCAACAGTTGCAGCAGCAGCACCATCAACAACAGCAGCAACAACAGCAACATCAGCAGCAGCAACATCAGCAGCAGCTTCAGCCACAACAGCACCAGCAACAACAACAACATCAGCAGCAGCAGCAATCTCAAGCGCAGTCTGTGGGCATGTACCCTATGACGTCCAACACCACGACGTCCACGGCGCCTGCGCAATCGTCGTCTGCAGCTCCGGGTCCGTTCGGGCTGCCGCTCAAGATCAACGTGCCGACGAACCTGCCGACCAACATCCCCAAGCTCACCATGCGAACGCCTTTGGGCGGCTTCCCGACGCCTCGCAGCCACGATTTTTCGCTGCTTATGGGGCTACCGTCGCCTCAGATCGATCCCTCGCAACTGCCGAGTGTGCTGGCCATGTCGAACGCTCAGCGATCCATGTACGAGAACTCGAGTGCGCTGGCCAACACGTTCCTGTCGTCCGGTCCGCCCAGCATCTCGCGCGGTGCTCCTCGCAATCCGTTCCTGTCGCCCACAGGCGAGAAGCCCAGCCACAATGGCTCGCATGTGGACGAAGACATTGATGCCTTCATCAATACGTACCAGTACCCCAAGTTCCTGGGGACGCCTGCTGGTGGTGCGGCGTCGCCCATCGCGTACCAGCACAACCACGCCAACCAGTACGCCGTGCCGTCGCTACTGGAGAACATCAACCTCAACGTGTTCGACCACACCAGCAACAACGGCCACCAGGCCGGCTCAGCTGCCATGTCTGCGGCGGCGTCCGCATCCTCGTCGACTTCGACCTCGACCTCTGTGACGCACGGACTCGCCATCAACACGCGCAACCACTTCTCGGCCAACTCGTTTCTGGGTCCGTCTCCGCGTCCTCGCTTCAAGGGCATGGAAGGCCTCACTCCGCTAGCCATCGGTGGAGACAAGTTCTTCCACGGCTTTGACGGCTTCCCCATGACGCCGGCCGACGGCAGCGGCAGCTCGAGCGACTACACAGCGCAGTTCTTCGCCGACCCGAACCAGCTCAAGATGGCCAACGACAACAAGAGCCGCACAGGCGCGTCGCCCGGTCCAGCCTCGGCGGCTGCCACGACCGCTGGCCCCAAACCCACGAGCGTCACGGCCGCTTGAAGCGGTGGACAACGGTGACGAAGCAACAAAATTTGTGATTGTTTATCTGTCACGCTCAAGAAACCAAGTCGTCCGTACAAATTTTTCAAGAATGTTTATTACCGTGGCCACCGAAACCAACGAAAGCAGGGTGCTGTGATGAATATAGAATATAGAGTCTCGATGAATTATATACACTAATAAATAGCTCTGCTGTGTTTGCTCATTCACTCATTTGTGTGATACCATCAAGGAGAAAAAGCGACGGAGTAAGAGTTACTGCATCTGCTTGTTGCCGTTGTCGTCCGCTTGTTGCTGGCCGCACGCTATCGTTCGCGCCCTTTCGAAAGCTCAAAAACTACGAGTGCACAAATTGTCACTTTACGGCACTCCGTCTCGACCCTGTCAAAATGAATACCAGCTCCTGGCGCGCGGTCGCACCCCAAACCCACACAACACAAAAACTCACCATGGAGGCGGAAAAGGTGCTGGAGGAGGAGGAGGAGGAGCATTTCTTCGCGGACCTTGTGACCTCAGACCGCGATCGCGAGGCGGACGAAGAGGAGGAGGAGGAATTGGAGGAAGAAGACCATCTGAATGCATCCTCTGAATCTCTGGAAGGACCTGCTAGCGGCGGTGGAGGCAGCGCCGCCGTGCCAACAACAGAGCAGGACCGTCGAGCGCAGATTGGCGCAAGCCCGTACATGGCACCATTTACACCGCTGAGTTCGCCCAACCACCCCAAGACCCCCTCCAGCGCTTCCACTGCGCAACGCAATTCATCCAAGAAACCGCAGCTTGTTCCCATGAAGAATGGCCCTGCCGGTGCGGGTGGACCGTTTGCCGGCGCGGTGGCAGGCGGTGGTAGCGGAAGTGGCTCCAAGATCCCCAAGGACGACGTGGTCGCGCATTTGCCCAACGAACTGGTCGAGTGCCTCATGAACACCGTACACACGCTCGACAAGCTGATCTTGGGTGTGGAAGACTACAATGCCGAGCAATTAGGAGGCTTGGCCGACAAGGCCAATGCATATGTGGATCTGCTCAGGCAAATGGACACGTTCGGCTCACAATACCACGCCATGATCCCGCTGCAAGTGCTCGAGTGCGTTGACGTGTTAAGTGGGATGCTTGCAGCTGGAGTTCTCTTACTGACGTGCTTTGTGTTTTGTACGCGCAAAGAATGATCGATGGTCAAGAAAACACCAATCCTGAATTATTTACGAAATCACAGCTTGAGAAATGTCACGACGAGAGCACGCGCGCGGCAGGCAAAGTGGACACGCTGGCTCTGCTCAAGTCGGCCCTAGAAGAAGGCATGGCCGAGCTGGATGGGTGATGATGATGACGCACAGGCCAAGGAGATCTGTTGTTCTCCTGTCCTCCCTCCATCATCCAGTCGTAGGAAATTATTTTTTGCCACTCTTATTTCAATTGGTCTTATGTGAAAAATTTGACCGATGTCCATTGTTCTTGGTGGAGGCGAGAGGACGCGGCTCGTAGACGAACAGTCGCGATTTCCTTTCCTTCGCTTTGCTCGATCAGTGAGAATTTGTACGATGGCACCGACGGTCAAGATCCTGATTGTGGGGCCAAAGGAAGCTGGGAAGTCAACTGTACGTGAGACTCACGAGTTGTAGCTGAGGTCTGGACGCACAACACACTCATGGGATCCAAATACAGATCGCAAACTTCCTCGCGGGGCAATCGGATCGCCTCGGTGGTCAGGAGCGGTACCAACCGACTATGGGACTTCGGTAAGAGGCTTACGCGTTCTGCGTTGTTGCAATACTAAGTGCTTGATGGGATCGTTCGCGATTGCAGCATCCTGGAGCTCGAGAAAAACAAATGTAACATTGAGCTCTGGGACGTCTCTGGCGACCAAGTGTAAGCGATTTCTAATCAGCAGATTGTACTCTCACAAAGCTTACAACGATAGTCGTCTGCACAGCTATGAAGCGTGCTGGCCTGCGATCCTGCGGGATGCCAACGGAGTGATCCTCGTGTACAACCCGGACTCGCACATCCACGAGAGCGAGACGATGCTTTGGTAAAGTTGACTGGAATTTACTGTACTGCACAGATAAATTTACGTCTTCTGCTAGGTACGAGTGGTTTATTCAGAACCCAAACATGGATCCAACGCAGCAATGCATGGTCTTCGAGCACTCCACAGGCAACAACAGCAGTGGAGGCAAGAAGCCTGGCAAGTCCCGCCTCCCAGGCAGCATTCGCACGTTTGCCACAACTTTTGACACGCCCAATGTGTTCAAATCGGCTTTCGATAAATTCGTTCCCTCTGTGCAAGAGTTTGCAGCGAAACAGGGACCCCGTAAGTAATTTATGGAAGGAAAAATAAGTTTGAATATGGGATTTTTAGGAGCAATATATGGTATGCTCAGATGTAGCCATCCATGAATAGAGAGAGTTCAAGCATGTGTGAAAGGCCGCTTGGGCACGGCCACACGCTGCGAGACCGTCTTGACAATGGCTGGGCCTGTAGGAGCGGGTCTACTTGGCCTTAGCTGCCGTGCGGCGCCTTGGGAGCGTCTGCTAACGACGCGCACAACCAGCACGAGTGCCACGACCACCAGCACTGCGCAGCAGACGATAATGGAGATCGCCATGGTCGAGACCTTGCCAGCACTTTCAGTTGCTCCCACGTGGGCGACTTCGGCGCCGTTTCTCCAAGCCGCAACTTCCTGCAGTTGCACAGATCGGATGCGAGTGAGTGAGTCGCCCTGGAGCGTAGCAACGAATTCAGTGCTCTCAGTATCACTTGAATCGTTGGCCTTGTACACCGTGAGGAACTTCTCGAAGGCCTGGACACTCGAGTTCATGGCAATGTAGACCGTCACTTCGCAGGCGCCCCACTCGTACCAGGCGAGACGCTCGGGTGTGTTCACGGATCGGATCTCGAACGTGATGTCGCTGGATTCAGTCAATGGTTGTCTGCGCAACGATGCCGAAGATCCCGTCGAAGAAGGCATCGAACTGTTCGACGCCGAGCTCTCGTTAATAGTTTTGGAGATGTAATCGCGGAGTCCATTGGTGAACTCAGCCGAAATGTTGCCATTGAAAATGCTGGCAGTATAACCTTCCAGATCGACCACAAGCTCCAAGTAGTTTGCCGGCAGCGTGGCAGCGACACAGCGAGCGCTTCCTCCTTCTGAGTAAAATCCTTCGGCGCACTTTTGACACGTCGACATGCCTCCCTGGCAAGTGTAGCCAGCTGCACAGTCACAGGCAATGCACTGTGTGGAACCACCGGTAGAGTAGAATCCTTCTGAACAGACCATGCATTCGTTGGTGGAGCTTCGAGCACCAACCGGCGCAGCGGTACCGCGTGGACACATGACACCGGTGCACTGATCGGAACTACCAATTGAAAACGTGCCAGCCATACACGGAGCGCATTGGCGGTCGATAACATCGGCGCCCGAGGGAGACGCGTAGCCGGGAAGACACTTGGTCGGAGCGCACACGTTGCTGCCACCAGCTGCAAAGAATCCAGCAGCACAGATCTCACACGTGGCGATTCCGTCTGTAGCTCCAGTGACATTGGAGGCTGCACCGGCTGCACAAGCCATGGGGGTGCAGACCATAGAACCACCAGCCGAATAAAAGCCGGCGTCGCAAATCGAACAACTTCCATTGGCTGTCGATGCGCCATCAATCGATCCGAAACCGGGATCACATTCGGTTGGCAGGCATTGCGCGTCGGCTCCGGAGCCGAAAGTGCCACCTTGGCAGATTGCACACGAGGCGTTCTTTGTGGTAGCTCCGGCAGGGGAGGCAAAACCAGCTTCACAGGTTGTGGGGCCCTGGCACATCGTCGCACCGCCAGTCGAGTACGTTCCACCGGGGCACATGACGCAGCTGGTCTTGGCATCTGAAGCTCCTTCTGGAGCCGAGTATCCCGGTTCACAATTGGCGTCCTTACACTGGTGGGTGCCACCAGTGCTGAATTGTCCTTCCGGACAGATAGCGCAGTCCGCATCAGCATGAGAAGCATTCGAAGGCGAAGCGAATCCAGGGGCGCAAGCAGTCGGTTGACATGAGAATCCATTGCCAGGGCTGAAGCTTCCGGCGTCACAAATCTGGCAGAACGCGAGTGGGTCGCTTGATCCTTCGGGAGATGCAGAACCAGGAGCACATTCGTCAGCAACGCACTGAGTGTCGTTGCCAAGGCCGTAGGTTCCAGCTGGGCAGACAGCGCAGGTAGCATTGGGGTCAACCGCGCCGACTGCAGCCGAAGCAAAGCCTTCCGAACAAATCATTGGCGTGCACGCATTGCTGCCACCGCTCGAGAAGAAACCAGGACCGCAGACTTGGCACTGAGTCGTGGCATCCTTGGCACCGAGCACGGCGCCACTACCAGCAGGACACTCCATCGGCTGACAGTGTCCCGAGCCTCCAGGACTGAACATCCCAAGCGGGCAAAAGCTGCAGTTGGCGAGAGGGTCAACTGATCCTTCCGGTGCAAACATGCCAGCGTCGCACATGGCGTCCATGCATTGGCCGTTGTCGCCGAGCGAAAATGTACCTGTGGGGCAGATACCACAACTGGCGCGCGAGTCGTTGGCGCCTGGGCCTGCAGCAAAGCCTGGATCGCACAGCGCCATTGCGCATTGATCGCCACCTCCCATGCTAAAGTAGCCCAATTCACAGGCGTGGCAGTTGCCCTTCTCCAGTGAATTTCCAGCTTCGTCCGAGGCGAATCCCTGGCGGCAGCTGGTAGGACGGCACGGGTAGTTTTCGCCAGGGCTGTATTCACCAGCTCCGCACATCGTGCAATTCAAAGTCTCGTGCGAAGAACCCACAACCGATCCGTATCCTTTGGGGCAGTTCGCAGGACGGCAGACAACGTTTCCAGGCGAGTACGTGCCCGCAGGGCAGTCGACACACGAGCCCAACGGGAACTGCTCACTCACTTCAGGTGCGTACTGACCGGGTTGACAGTTCGCAGGCATGCACAGATGAGATCCGCCTTCGGAAAAGAGACCGATCTCACAACCCGTGCAGTCCGTGGAGTTCTTGGCTTGAGGGTTGGCTTCCCAGCCAGGTTCGCATTGCGCAGGCGAGCACTCCGGATCGCCGGCCGAAGTGTAGTATCCTTGGTCGCAAGGCGCGCAAGATGAGCTGTTGCCTTTCGATGTGAAGCCGGCATCACAGGGCTGGCAGAACCCAAGCGGGTCCGTGGCTCCGGCAAGCGCAAATTGGCCACGAGCGCACTGCACGCTCTCGCACTGCATGTGGCCTCCGTGACTGTACGTACCACTGGGGCACTGGCTGCAGGTAGCATTGGCGTCAGCCGCTGCGATCGCTGTGGATGCAAATCCGGCATCACAATCCGTGGGCTTGCAAACATGGCCTCCACCGAGTCCCCACGTGCCAGGCTCGCAGGCTTTACAATCGCGGTGCGATCCACGAGCCCCAGCGGGCGCTTCGTAACCAGGTTCGCAAGCAGCATCGAGACACATGGACTGGTTTCCGTGCGAGTACTTTCCAGCTGAACACTTGACGCAATCCGCTTTGGCGTCGGTGGCTCCGGCCGGAGCTGAGAAGCCCTTGGGGCACTTGACTGGGGCGCACATTTGGTCTCCGCCAGGACTGAACAGACCCTGCAAGCAGGTCGCACAATCGGTGGCTGACGTAGCGTTGACTGACGGTTCGGACCCAGGAGGGCAAGTGAGCGGGAGGCAGACGTCGCCCTTGTCGCTGGCGTACGTTCCGTTGCCGCACTGTGTGCATGACGCATTTCCACCAGGCGAGTAGAACGTGACATTGCAATGAACACAGTCCTTCGGGTGGGAAGCACCAGCAAACGACATGGTGCCACCAGGGCATTGAGTCGATTGGCAGTTGCCTCCATGTCCGTTGCTGTAAGTTCCCTGCGCGCACTCGATACAACTTGTGCCGGACTCATCGGGTTCAAAACCAGCGTCGCATGCGGGGAACGTGCATCGAGAAGTGTTGCCGAGTGAAGTCGTGCCAGGCGGGCACTTGGTGCAAGACGAAAGAGCGTCGGTGGCCATGGCGTTGGGTTCATAGCCTATGGGGCAGGTCGTTTCCTCGCATGCTGCAATGCCGCCTTCAGAGAACCATCCCACCTCGCAGGTAGCGCAGTGAGACTCATTCACAGCCGGATGCATCGGCTCTGAACCGGGTGGGCATTCCATCTGCTGGCACTGGCCGTCATTACCGCTTGAGTATTCACCGAACTCGCACACCTCGCATTCATCAAGAGGCGTCGTAGCGCCACGCGGAGCCGCGTAGCCGGGCTCACAACTGACCGGTTCACAGATACTTGCACCGAGATCTTCATGGTGCACGAACATGCTGTACTCACCAGCGGCGCACACAGTGCAGGAGGTAGAATTGCCACCTTCCGAGGCTGATCCAATGGGACAAACCTGGCAGTCGGTCACATGCGAAGCACCAGCGGTGGCGAACTTACCCGGTGGGCATTTAACAGGCTTGCAAACCGAGGCGCTACCGCCGAGTGAGAACGTACCGGCTTCACAAACGGAGCAGTCGTCCGCAGCACCAGCGAATTCGTGAGCATAGTGGCCCGGGGCACAAACAACAGGCTCACAATTCGCAGTGGTACCGGCCGAAAATGTGCCAACAGGGCATGGACTGCAGTCCGTGGCGTTCATGGCATCTTCATTCGGCGTTGTACCCACTGGACACTCAAGCGTATGGCATCGCGAGGCACTCACATCGGCGTACTTGCCTCGCGCGCATTTGTGGCATTGATCACTCAACCCGTTGGAGAAATGGCCCACGGGACAAGGAGAACACGTCGATGTCGCGTCCTTGGCTGACTCGACATTGCTAGCAGAGCCCGGAGCGCACATGCAGGGCTTGCACATGTCCGGGCCTTCACTGTTGCTGTAAAAGCCCGCAGCGCAATCCACGCAGTCGTCTCGGCTGCTGGCATGCAGTTTGGGCATGGCGCCCAGCCCACACACCACAGGATACTCGCAGTTGGCCATTCGGCCGTTGGACCACGTGCCGTAGAGGCACTCGTCACAACCAGGTCGCGAATCGTTGAAGAAAAAGCTCGGCCGGCAGTAGAACTGTTCATCCACGGGCTCTGGGATGAATACCGAAGTGTCTGACGACCCCGACGCCTCGAACGAATTGGCTGTCATCTCTTCAAATGAGAAGCCATCGCCAGAGTCTGCGGCTACAAGCTCTTGGAATGGATCACCAGAATCAGAAGCTGCGAGTGAATCGATCGAGAACTGGTGAAGAGCAAGACCGTCTGCAGACCCCGAGGCATCGAGCGAGTCGGGCGCCACTGGATCAGAGGAATCCTTTGATGCCGAATTGGCTGCGAAGTTGTCGAACGTCATGGGGAAGGAGCCTATGGACGAAGTTGAAGCCGACTGGGACGTCGAAGCGTCGGAAGACATGCCTTGGACGGTGCCTGGCTCGTAGGCGGAGCCAGAGCCCAGCGTCTCAAACGTGTAGACCTGATCTGCTGAGACCAAGATCCCACTGACAATTGCGATGCAGGCTGCCACCGATGGGAACCCACGCACTCGGACCATTTGAGAGTATCGGGCTCTGCTGTCTTCACGTACGCTTGGAAAGGTCACTCGCTGATCTCGATCTGGCGCGATGTGATGAAGCGGCGCACGATTCCGAAATGGTTTCCAGCGCGAGTTCGCTGGGCTTTGCGCTCGCACTATCGCATGGGCCGCTCATTCCACAGCAGACTCGTTGGTTTCACTGTTTCGCGAATGACACGCCTGGGCAGCCAACTCACATAAATAGCACCTTTCCATTCGTTTCGAGCCTATTCCCATGGTCCGTTTCGAGGTGATTGGCATGGGGCCAAACGAACTTAGTCGACGGGGCGAACTTAACGCGTGTTCTCAGGTGCAGTGCGCTTCAACTTGCATGAGGTTTTTTTAAACCGATCAGAAGCAGCGTGGCTCCACGCGCGATTGGCCGCTTCCAAGAAGCAAGCCATCAATCAAGGGCACCTGCTTCTCTCTACTTCAAATACGCACGAATGCATAGTTTAGTCGCAATGTCCATAGCGCTCGACAAGCATTCGCTTAGAGTCAATTCGATTGGCTCGTGGTGCGTGCGGGTTCGCTTCTTGAGAGAATTTTAAGGTTTTTTCAGTGGAGGGGTGGAGAGGAGGGGAGCGAAGAGATCCAAAGAGAAGAGGAAGAACAAGGAACACGATGAAGGTCTATGCGCTGGGGGGACTGCTTGCCTTGCTGCCGTGTGTTCAGGCGCTCACGACCGAACTCAATGGCGGTCGTGTGGATGCCGCCGAGCAGCGCTTGTGGGAGTCATTTGTGGAGTACGCTCTAGACTACCAGAAAGAGTATCGCTACTGGGCCAACGATCATTCAACTGTGCAGCGCAAGTACGAGGCTTTTCGTGTGAATGTCGACCGCATCCAGCAGCATAACGAGAAGTACGAATCGGGCGAGTATTCGTTCGCATTGGGCCTGAATGGTACGTCCTCCAAGCAGAGGGGAGAGGAGAGGAGGAACCGTCACTCTGACCTGTACGCTTGCATATCCAATAGCGCTGGCCGACCTGACGGATGCCGAGTACAAGCAGATGCTGGGCTACAAGCACAGCGCAAAGGCTAGCTCGGGTGCTGTGGAAACCTTCACAGCGCCTACGAACATGCAGGACACGCCGGAGACGTGGGACTGGCGCGAGCATGACGCCGTGACGCCCGTGAAGAACCAGGCGCAGTGCGGTTCGTGCTGGGCGTTCTCAGCCGTGGCAGCCATGGAGGGCGCGTACGCCATCGCAACGGGCAAGCTTGAGTCACTCTCGGAGCAGGAGCTCGTGGACTGTGTGCTGGGCGGTATTGACACGTGCAACCACGGCGGCGAGATGCACGACGGCTTTGAGGAGATCATCCAGAACCACAAGGGCAAGATCGATCTTGAGAAGGACTACCCGTACACAGGCGAGTCACGTGGTGTGTGCCACGCTGATGACTCGAAGGCGGTGGACGCACACTTTGTGGCCTACGCCAACGTGACCCAGGGCGACGAGGACGCGCTCAAGGCCGCAGTGGCCACCAAGGGCGTGCAGTCGGTCGCCATTGACGCGTCCAGCTTCACGTTCCAGCTCTACCGTCATGGTGTGTACAGCTGGCCGCTGTGCGCCAATGCGCCAGACGAGCTGGACCACGGCGTGGCAGTCGCAGGCTACGGCGTGTACAAGAAGAAGGAGTTTTGGCTCGTGAAGAACTCGTGGAGCGAGTCGTGGGGCATGCACGGCTACATCATGATGAGCCGCAACAAGAAGAACCAGTGCGGCATCGCCACGGACGCGTCCTATCCGATTGTGGCTAAGTCGGATGAAGCGAAGCAACAGTTTGTGGCGGAGACCTACGAACTCCAGAGCGTCATGTAGGCAGAAGGACAGAGGCTACGGGCAGCAGTGGCGCCTTGTGCATATGATCAGTATCGAATAAACATCCTTTTTAGCTCAATCGGTCAGCCTAGATACCATGAGCCTTGCTATCAAAATTTATCCTATGTGTAATACCCAAGCATAACCAAGACTTCAAGAGCTGAATATGCATTAAGAGGTTAAAGAGTCGACTCGTTATTGGTCTATAATGAGAGGGACATAGATTGCTTAGTTGCAAGTGACGCCGCTGGGTTGGCCCTTGCACGAACCAGCCTTGGAGGCCGAGACGGTCACGCCCGAGAACTTCCAGTTGGAGACAACCGACGGGTTGGCCACAATGTCCCACTTGTTGGTGGCCGTGCCCGAGAGCCCGTCAATCGTGATGTCTTTGATGGTCACAAGACTGGTGGCGCTGCCTGTATAGCCGCCCTTGGCCTTGCTGTAGTCCGAGTGCATCACGATGGCGTTCTTCACGTTGGTGAGCACGTTGCCCGTGTACGTGACGTTGTAGACGCTGCCCTTGAGGTTCTCAATGGTCTTGATGCGGATGCCGTTGTCGTTG
>JAADVW010000573.1:0-22302 GCA_023335875.1 Elongisporangium prolatum | reverse complement strand
TGAGGCGTAGGACAGCGCAACCGGCTCACAGCAACTACCGTAGCTCACCAAGCAGCAGGCGGACCGGCGCCACGTTCCGTCTGGCGGCTCAGCATGTATCCATCCGCCCGTCCGATTCGACGTCCAGCGGCCAATTCGCAATTTCGCACGCGCCCAAAAGAACAGACCAAGCCATGATGAGCATCAACACGACCACGACACCAGTCGCGCAGGGCGTGTGGACTGTGGCCGAGCACGACAAGTTTCTCGATGGCCTCAAGGTGTACCCGCGTGGGCCCTGGAAGGCGCTGGCCGAGTTCATCGGCACGCGATCGGCGCGTCAGGTGCAGACCCACGCGCAGAAGTACCAGCAAAAGATCGCGCGTCGAGAGCGCGGCCTGCGCAAGATCCGCCGCCAAGTGGCTCGCGCTGAGCACCGCATCGAGTTCGACTCGGCGGCCTCGTGCGCCAGCAGTGGCGAAGAAGAAGAGTCGCCGCGCTCGCCCGAGTTGCTTGTGACGTGGGAGATCCCACCGCTCGACCTCAACGACTGCGGCGCTACCATGGAAGACCTAGCGCTCGATCTGAGCAGCGTCTGCACGGCTTCAGAGGACGACGACGTGGCGCTGGAACTGGACGAACACGAGCTGCGTGAATGCAGCGAGATGCTTGATTGGATCATGCAAGCGCCAGAACCAGCGGACGACGAAGCTACCCAGAGCCAGGCCGCCGCAATGGAGGACTTTGCCATCGACCCGGAGCTGGAGCAACTGCTGAGTGAAGGCGACGCGCTGCTGGCCGAATTGCTCAATTCGTGCGGTCGATAACAGCGTGTTGAGACTGGAGTCAGCTCCAGCTCTGTAGCAAACCTGACGGATCCAGCGCCTTAGTGTCCGAAGCAAAAAACTCTCTCCACAATGTGTGGAGCTTCTCCCTCAGAAACACAGACCTCTCTGTACATCTCACCTGTAACATAGTAACGTAGCGCCTTTTTGAAATCTCTCTCATTCGCATATGAGTGTGCTAATGCAACGTAATGCATAAGCTCTGCATGGTTGCATCCATCATATGTCGGCGTTCTCAGCACTTCGAGGCAGGAGGCGCGTGTATGTACAGTGTACCCATGTGGCTTTAAATCTCACTAATTGTTCTGAGAATAAAAAGTGGATACTCTGGCGCCTGTTCTCCTTGCGCCATTTTCTCTTTGCGAGAAAATGCTCCTGGAAAGGCATGCAGCCCAGCAGAACGCGCCTTGAAGACCACGTGAGCAGGATGGGCAAGGTGCGAAGCCAAGTGCGTTCGCGCGGATCGCGAGCCGGACGTCAGCGATGCATAAATGGGGAGGTGCAAATCGCCAAAGTACGGTACTGACTATTGTGTTGCAAACGGTACGCGAGGGACTACTATAAAAGAGTTGCATTGCATATCGCGTATTCTCCCGCCCACGGTAAGTCCGAAGTTAGGGTATTATACCGGTACTGTACGGTACGGAGTGCAAAGGGCTTCTATAAAAGAGTTGTATGTAAATGCACACATTTCGCGTATTCTTGCGTGCACAGTTCATGCCCGATTTTATGGTACCGTGTACGAAAGAATACAAGCCCTGGCGACTGTCGGGATGGGCGCACTCCCGCTCTACCTTTGATAAGCCATATTTCGATTAGACTTTCCCTCATCAAAACCTACAGGTCGTCGCCTTACGCTTTGGCAGCGTGAGCCAAAACCCTTTCGTCTGCGATACCCTCTTCACACATGTGGCTACTATCGTGTCCAAAAGGTTTGACGCACATCGTGGTGTTGCGTTGCGCAACCGGCCGTGCAAATTCACAAGACATCGACGCAGTAATGAGTCGGAGCAACCCTAGTGCTTGGGCTTCTCTGCCGCAGCAGGGCAGGCCCACATTTGATCACGCGACCACACGCATGCGTGTTTCCAGCGCCGCAGATGTAGACACGCTGAGTGCATAGCAGCACGGGTTCAGATTCAGCTGCCGAAACACGGCGCTTTGAGCTTGAAGTCCCGTACGGAGCAAACGAAAGCGGAGAGAGAAAGAACACCAAGCGTGCAGTACGTACTGTATACGCGCTGGCTGCCTCGTGCAACTGCGAGTCACATCTCCTCTTTCTTGAACTTCATTCTGGGTATGCGAACCGTAGGACCTGGCAAATGTGGAAACTTGATGAAACCTATTGTAACACATTTATTGATTGTTTAATGTTTTCATCTAATATGACAATATTAAAACGCCCAATGACCAGGTTTGCTTGTGTGCTACACTTCATATTCCTTTGCTTTCCGATATTTTGAAACTCAGGATATGCCTCTTCACAGTGTTCTGCTCATCCGTGTGGCGCACGCCAATTTCCGGATCTAGTCGATTAGGCACATGTCGCAGAGATGCTCGAGCGGATCGACAAAGAAGACTAAAGAGTGAGTCCGGGGCAAGAGACGGCGGTGAGAGAAGAGCGCGGCCCATGTGACCGCCATGAGCGGCGTCCTTGACGAGACCAAAATGCGCGTCATGCGTTTGCATTTTCAGTCTCAATTTTGAACATTCAACCCCACCACCTCACCAACCAACTCAACTTATCATGCCCCTGCAAGGCGTCTGGACTGAAGAAGAGCACGACCGCTTCCTGCATGGCCTCAAGCTCTACCCGCGCGGTCCCTGGAAGGCACTAGCCGAGTTCGTCGGCACGCGCACGACGCGTCAGGTGCAGTCGCATGCGCAGAAGTACCAGCAGAAGATCGCCCGCCGAGAGCGCGGCCTGCTCAAGACCCGGCACCGCGTAGCGCGGCCCGAGCACCGCATCGAGCTGGACTGGTCCAGCAGCGGAAGCACCGACTCGGACTCACCCAGAGACGAATCGGACCTGACGGACGCGTCCTGGGACGTCTCGCCGCCGCTCTCGAACTCGCCTGACGCGACGTTGGACAACGACGACGAGCTGCTGCTGGAGCTGGACGACGACGAGTTCCTCGAGTGCGTCGACGTGCTGCGGTGGATCGAGCAAGCGCACGAAGTGAAAGAGCGACTGCATGAGGCCGGCGACGGCGAAGTCGACCCGGAGCTCATGGCTGACCTCATGAACCTCTACGACGAGGTCGCTGCCGCTGAGCGATAAACGAAGCGCTCGTCCTTCGCTCTGCATGGTCATGCGCCACCACCACCACCTTATCTATTAGTATCCAGTGATTGGCTCACTCTCTTAATTACACACAGCAATACGATCATCCTCCATTCTGTCTTCTCTCTTGGGACTTTTGTTTCTTAGATCCGCATCCAAGTCTCTCGTTATCGCAGCGTCCGATCTGCTGTTGCCATCATGCGTCTTGACTCACTGCTCTCCCAACAACCAACGCGCTCCAGCCAGCGATTGAGCGACGCATCGTCCACAAACTCGAGCGGCAGCAGCGCCAAGTCTTTGTCTTGGTCCTGTGTCTGCGTCTTAGGCAGCAGCTCCTTGCATTCGTCCAGGAGCTGCTCGCACTCTTCCAGCAGTTGGTCGCACGAGTCGGACTCCCAGTCGTCGCTACTGCTGCTGCTGCTGCTGCTGCCGCTGTCGCTCCGCCAGCCCAGATTGCGCGCCACGCAGTCGTCAATGCGGTGCTCCGTCCGCATCATGCGTTTGCGCACCTTGAGCAGACCTCGGTCCCGTCGCGCGATCTTCTCTTGGTACTTCTGGTGGTGCGTCTGCACCTGTCGAGCCGAGCGCGTGCCCACGTGCGCAGCCACGCGTCCCCAAGGCCCATTCGGGAACTGCTCGATGATCTCGAGGTACTTGGCATGTTCCTGTTCGGACCACGTGCCTCGCAGGCGCTGGGCCATGAGCCGACGTCTGGCGCGGCGATCCATGGGGCTCGATTGGGCTGCTTCGGAGTCGATCGGGAAGTGGATGGCACCTGGACGAGTCCGTCTCGTCATAGTGAGCGCAAGAGCGAGCGATGGATGAGGCAACCAGAGAAGGTGAAGCTCTCGCTGGTCGAGCACTCCATTCCTTGGCTTTTGGGTTCACTCGTCACTCATGATGGGTGGCTTACTGATCCGGTCTCATCCTTGATTGCACAACGACGCCCAGGCGCTCGGTCTCCCCAAGCGAGTCACTCACTTCCCCAACTGGAGAAAGACCATTATCCAAATCAAGTGTTACGTTGCATTGGGAAACGTTCTCATAATAAAGAAGGCCTACAGAGCGATCCACAGCAGTAGCAGCACTGACAGCAAGAGGCTGTTTCTACTGCGCACGAAGGACACAGCGTCGCTGGTGCTGGTGGGCTTGCTCGAACTGCTGCCACTGCTTCCACTCGAAGTGGTGCCGCTGGCCATCAGCGCCTGCTCAAAAGCGTCTTCCTCCGCCGTCGAGACTGTGGGGAAGTTGGACAGATCCACATCCAGCTGGGCACTGGCGTCGCTACCAGCAGCTTTCACCACTGCCCAGAGCGCCGTGTTCTCGATCGCGAGCTTGGGCGCGTCCTTGGCGTATCCAGAGGGACAGCTCGAGCCCTGCGAGACCACACTCCACGAAGTGCGGTTGCTCGAACTCACGCAGGCCACGAAGCTGATGCCAGACGTGCTGGTGCTGCCGTACCAGCGGCCGTCTGTGGCTGAGATCGCAGCGACTGAATCGCCTGTAGTCGGCTCGCGAGAGGCCCAGGACCAGATCATGGCGGCCATTGTCGTGCCGTCCAGTCCGTCCGGTGCCAGGATGTTCACGCCAGCGTCAACGAACACCGGCAACGTCGAGGCGTCCACTTCGCTCGGCTGGGCTGCGGTGCCGGTTGTGGTGTCTCCGCCCAGACCTGACTCAGACATGGTGCCGTAGTGAAGCGCACTCGAGAAGGCGCGCACGATGCTGCCGGCATTCATGGTCTGGCCCCAGAACGTGCCGTCGGTCGAGACGCGCGAAGAGGGGACATCGGCCCAGCCATCGCACAGCGACCGCATGTAGAACATCTGATCGTTGGCTTCGGGCGTAGCGACCAGAATCACGCGCTTGCCCTTTGCGATGAGGTCGCTCAGCGTGAAGTTGGACCAGGAGCCGCCCATGGTCTCCAAGTCGCTGGGGGTGAACACGAGGTCTCCAAAGTAGGTTGTGAACAGTTCCAGCAGCGCATCCAGCTTGGAGTATGTGTACAGCTCTGTGCCGATCTCCGAGTAGAGCACGATGAGGTCGTTCGGGTTGTTCTTGACCCAGGTCGTGACTTCGGACAGTGTTTCATTGTGGAGCCGCATGAGTTCGGACCGGATGCCGCTGAGCGACGGCAGGCAGCCCATAAGAGCCGAATTCCACTCGACACTAGAGTTGGAAGAGCTGCTGCTGCTGCCGTCAACGAGCGTCTTGACTTCGCTCTCAAGCGCGCCCGCCAGGTCCGTGAGGATAGACGAGGAGATCTTGGAGCAGTGGCCGCTGCGCAGCGTACCAGCAAAGTAATGCACGTCCAGCTCAATGAACCGGGCTCCGATGTTGAGCTGATCCGTCACAGTCAGGAACTGGTTGTTGGTGCGCATGTAAGTGTTGGGCTCAGACGCATTGAACACCTTGTTGAAGAGCTGGTCTCGATTGCCGTAGCCACGTGCAAGCGTCGTGGCGCTATTGTGGGTGGCCGGCAGCTCGGCGTAGCACAACGAGTGCGCGTAGGTCAGATTGCGCTGGTACGTGAGCGCTCGCGCGTTTGAGGGCGCGATCTCGACCGTGCCCTCGGAGCAGACCGAGCTGCACACGTCGTCCGTGTCGCACACACTCACTCTGGTGCACGTGACGTTCTTGGCCGTGGCAGTCTTGGCCGCCACAGCTGCGCTCGAGGTCGTGGGCGCAGCGCTGGACGTCGGCAGCAGGAACGAAGGGTCCGTGCAAGTCTTGGAGTAGGAGCAGCCCTGGATGCCCGAGTACTGCGCCTTGAACTGTTGGGCGCTGGCAGTCATGAGCGTCAGGATCTCCGGCAGCGAGTTGCCCGAGAGGTGCGTGATCATGGCATCCACTGCCTCCATGAGCGTCGAGAAGCCCGAAGCGCAGCAGTCGGCCGCGTAGTAAGCGATGGACGAGCTGCTGGCCAGACGACTGGTGATCGACGTGGTCTCAAGTGACGAGCACACGGCCGAGTCCGAGATGGCGTACAGCGGCAGGCCGCCCTTGAACAGCAACGAGAACAGCAGCGAGTCGTCCGAGGACACGACACCGGCCAAGTAGCCGAAGAGCGACTGGCCGCAGCGCGTGGAGCTGCCGACCATGGTGCACATGGAGCGGTGCAGACCGTTGATAAGGTCGTAGACCGTCTGCAGCAGTGTCTGGCCATCTGGGACGATGAGCTGAGCCAGACCGACGTACTCATGCAGGTCAGCACAGCAAGTCGTGTCGTTCTGCACGGCGCTGAGGATCGTGGGCAGCAGCGCCTGGACGCAGGGCGCCACATTGGCGTTCATGATGTTGCAAAAGCCATTCAACTGCGTGCTGTTAGAGCTCCAGGCCGTGAGCTGTGCAGCCAGGTCGCTGCTGGAGGTGCTACCGCTGGAGGACGACTCGAGTCCAGACAGCAGCAGCGAGAAGAGGTCCGAGAACGCCGTCATGTTGCTGTCGGTCGAGGACGTGCTGAAGAGTGTCGTGAGCTGCGACACGGAGCAGGTCGTGGTCAGCGAACTGACGACGCTGTTAATGTTGTTGGCCAGGCAGCCGCGCAGGCCGGCCGTTGTCGGAATAAGCTCGACGTAGGTCGCAAACGCGCTTGAACTCGCGCTGTTCTCGCACGTGGAGTTCGAGTCAGCCAGAATGCGGGACACGGTCGTCCTGGCGATCGGAAGATCGGACTGCGACGAGAACATCATGAGAATGGAGCCCAGAGCCAGAAGAAGAAGACCAGCGCCCATAATGCGCGAACGGCGCTGCGGCTTGGCTGGAATGGCGCCTTGAACCTCCACCATCGTGTCCATGATTGGTCGCTGCGTTTAGGAAAGTGTGGCGCTGGACACTGGCGACGGCAGTTGCAGTTCACTGTACTGTACATGCCTTTCCAGAGAGATATTCATTCATACAGGTTTGTGCGGTATACATTTGCAAACAGGCGGGGGCACCCAAATTATTCATTGTTGAAGGACAGAAAATTTGTACGCGTCCAATCACAAGGCTGCAAATGTGTCCAGACCGGGACCCTCTGAGGATTAGGACGGAAGCTGCAGCCTCCTATAAGCAGAGCTCATCAGTCACATCCACAAGAGAAGCGGATAATGGAGGGTTTGATTACTGAATAAGCAGAAGAGTTTGAAAGGATTACGGGGCCAAGCCTCAAATCCAGTGAGCAAATCCTGCAGCAACAATCTCTTAAGTTCGCACGCCATCCGGAATCAGAGCAAACAATAGGTTCGTTTCTTTTCATGAACTTAGTGTGACCGTACTTTGCAGAAGACAGAAGACTGCGCATTTGGATCACGATGAAGCTCCTCCGCATGCGTTCGATCGCTTTGCGTCGTGTATCGACCGCTTCCTCTGCTTCTTCTGGCCCCAGCCGCACGCGCAATTGGCTGGAGGACCAGTGCGGAGATGTGCCCAGTGTTGCGCAAGCCAAACCGCAGGATCTGGGCGTCAGCGAGATGATCCGTGGCGGCCACGCAGCTCAGTTTGCCTGTGCCAAGCTTCTGGATGCGACGGTGTGGACTTGATGCGATGCCAGTACACAGCGGTATCACTGACTATGAATGTGCTATCGCTGACCAGTTGGGCAGCACCTCGCGAGCGTCAGCCACACTCTACTCGCGCGATCATGTGGAAACGCTGCAGGTCTGTTGGCACCCTCACGCCCTTCCTGTGCGCAAGAATTAACGTGGTAGAATCTGCTGTAGGAGCTGAAAGCGCTGGAAGAAAAGGCTGTAGAGCGTATTCAGCACGCAGTGGAGACAGATCACGTGCGCTTCCGGCCCAGCGCGCTGCTTCCGGTCATTCACTGCAGCAGCGCTCTTGTCGGTGCGTCTGACTGACAAAAGACGATGGAATGGCGTTCACAATGCACTGACGTGATGTCTACAGGCACGGCCTTGAGCTTCTTTGGAGAGGAAGCGAGCACTTCATACCTCAAGGGCGTCAAGATGGCAGTGAGCGACTACTATAATGACCAGATCCGCGAGATCTACGAGTTCAAGCCGGACGAAGTAGAGCTCAAAGAGGTATACGCTTGCTGGTCGTCTGCTCGTACCCTTGCTTCATGAGCTGATGCTGACTTGTCTGTCTTCTGTAGCTGTTCAAGACGTCGCGGGACGAAGAATTGGCGTTCGTGGATGCGCATTCGCCCGACATCCTGGACGAGAACAAACCGGAGGAAGACACAGTGACCAAGCTCGCCAAGATGTCGACCAAAGTGCTGATCCAGGCTGTGAAGACTCTGTGATCTTAATGGAAAGGCAAGATGCAGTGGCATTACGACTCGTTATTCCGTGGATTTGAACAGCAGCACGTTGTACTGATCGGCCTGGAAGAAGAGCAGAAACTGCGTATCGTACGCGATGGAGCAGCCGAAGCGCTTGCCCACGATACAGTGCCACGTGGGGCCGTACTTTTGGTCAAAGTATTTCTTCATGTCAGTCGCCAGGTCCTTTTCGATCGCGTTGGCATTGGCCTGAAACAACTCGATCAAATGCGCCACGGCCTCATCCTTCATGGTGGATGGTAACTCCAGCCTCAGGATCGTGATCTTGGGCACGCGCCCTGAATCGCCTTCGCTTGCGTTCGCCAGCGCATCGTCGCCGGATTTGCTCTCGTTCGGAGGACCCATGGCTCCAGTCTTGAATGTCTTCTTGTCCACGACGTTTCGAGTGCTCTCTGGTGTGGACCCCATCAGATCTCTATCCGTACTTAGTCAAAACTGCACTTTGATAACTGGTTCAAAATGGCGGAGAGTGGGTCGACGCTGCCACCGGCGGCGCCTACGGAGCTCCCGACCGCCGGAGCGGACGCCAGCGCCACTAGTACTGTGCCTGGCATGCCGCAGATGTACCCCAAGCCCGTGACGATGCTGATCATTGGTATGGCCGGCAGTGGCAAGACAACGCTCATGCAGGCACGATAGCTTTCATCTGTCTTGAAAACACTGGTGGTGGGCTGATCATTGGGCTTGTGCTTGACAGCGTATCGCTGCGTATGGAGCAGACCAAGGCCTGCGCAACTACGTGGTGAACCTGGATCCTGCAGTGCGCAAGACGGGCTACTCGGCCAACGTCGATATCCGCGACACAGTGGACTACAAGCAGGTCATGACCGAGTACGGACTCGGCCCGAACGGCGCCATCATGACGTCGCTCAACCTGTTCGCCACGCGTTTCGACCAAGTCGTGGACATTATCGGACGCCGCAGCAGCGACCTGGAGTACGTTGTCTGGCACTGGTCTCTGAAGATCTCGATTGACTCACTGATGCGTCTCTAGCTATGCCATCGTGGACACGCCCGGCCAGATCGAAGCGTTCACGTGGTCGGCCTCTGGTGCCATTATCACCGAGTCGCTGGCGTCCACGTTCCCCACAGTCATCGTGTACGTTGTGGACACACCGCGTACGGCTAGTCCGAACACGTTTGTCTCCAACATGCTCTACGCCTGCAGGTACAGACAGCTCTGTCGATCCGACTAGCTCTAGCTCTTTGACGCTCGGTCGTTTACACTGCAGCATTTTGTACAAGCTGCGTCTACCGTTCGTGATCGTGTTCAACAAGATCGACGTGTTGCGTCACGACTTCGCGCAGGAGTGGATGACGGACTTTGAGGCCTTCCAGACAGCGCTAGACCAGGTGCAGGACGACAGCTACATGGGCAGTCTCTCGCGGTCGCTCAGTCTTGTGCTGGAGGAGTTCTACAGCCATCTGACCTCTGTCGGCGTCTCGGCAGCCACGGGCGAAGGCGTGGGTGACTTCTTCGCGGCCATCGACAAGGCCGCGCAGCAGTACGCAGACGAGTACCTGCCGGAGCTCAAGCAGCGCGTGCAGGCCCAACAGGAGAAGCAGCAGGCCCACCAGCAGACCGACCTGGCCAACGTCATGCAGGACCTCGAGATCGCCGAGGCCATGGGCGAGAAGCCCTCGACCAAGGTCTCGGCCGGACCGCGCACAGATTTGTAATTTCGCTTTCTTAATACGCACTTATCCGTAATTTTGACTACTTTGACAGCGTCTTGTATTCAGGTCCCGACTTTCTGTCACCTAAAACCCCCTCACAGCAGAGGCACGAAGACATGCCGACGGCCGCAAGAGGCTCGGGCGTGCCTTACTATGGCCGCGTGATCGCGCCTCTGGCTGCAGAAGACGACTCAGATGCGACACCAGATCAGGATCCTCCGGTTGTGGGCTCCAGACGGTCGCTTGTGACGTCGGAGCGCGCGTTCTATCGCGTACTGCGCGAGTCCAAGCTATACTCGATGGACTTTGGCTCGACGACTGACGGCGCAGCGCCCGTGGACCAGCCGAAGAACGTCGTGCTGATCCAGGAGATCGCCAAGCTGAACACCCGCTCAAGCTTGCCGCAAGACCGCAACGGTTGGTGCCATGACAGCGCAGCTCAAGTGAATGGTCTGATCCTCATGCTCGCTCTTGTCTTCAGCCTACAGCGTCAAGAAGATGCCGGACGAGATAGTGGCCAGCTGCGGCCGCATCCAGTGCGTCTTTGGTGCGCAGCAGTCGCCTGCGTGGTTCATCCAGCTGCTGCATGTGGAGAACGCTTTCATGCTTGTGGCCATGCAGGAGCCGGACCGGTCGGAAGAGACGCTATACCTCGAGCGGCTGCCGGACGACGACCAGATCGAGGTCGAGACCCGGCCACTGGACATTCCAGGGCGGTTCTACTACCGCGTGATCGTGCCCATTGAGCTGCGCAAGGCGCCTGATCTGCTGGCGCCTGTGATCTCGCGCCACGTGTTCAAGAACGCTGAGGAGATCATCGAGTGCAACCGACTGTACCGGTGTCCGCAGAGCTCGGTGACCTTCTGCAAGCTCGCGTACGAGGACGGATGGCTCTTTGAGACGCTCAACTCGGGCATCAAGGTGCTCGAGCGTCTCGAGAGCGAGCCTGTGGTCGAGTACGGCCAGTTCTTCTACGTCGTCCGCATCCCCGTGGGCATCCGCGTCGCGCCGCATATCATGGCGCAGCGCGCAGGCAAAGGATACAAGCTGCACTCGGTCGTTGAGGCTTCGCAGCGGTTCACGCCGCCAGGCAGCAAGATCACGTACGTGCGCGTGTGCAAGGAGAAAGGCATGCGCTGCGCTTGTTCGCACAGCCACCGCCATCGCCATGAGAAGAGCGCTGAGGCCGCCGGAAGCCCCAGCGCTGCAGACACGCCGCCAGTGGGCGAAGAGCAGCAACCAGCGAGTCCGACCGTGCATGCGTCCTCGTGCCACGGCGGCTGGATCTTTGAGTCCACGATGGATGGCCAGGTCGTGCTGGAACCGATCGCCAAGCCCGCGCTGCGGCAGGTGGAGCGACTGTTCTACCGCGTACTGGAAGACGTGGAAGTGGTGCCCACGCCTTCGTTCGCTGCGATGTCTGGGAACGCTGCGATCGCGCTATGTCCAGAGCATCCAGTAGCCTTCACGCGCAAGAACTCGTCCAAGAAGGCGCTTGTCGCAGCAGCTCCTGTGAGCCCGCTGGCCAAACGCAAGCGCATGCAGGGCACGCTCATTGAATGCAGCGAGCGACTGGTGCCTCGCGTGGCGTCGCTGGGTCCAGACGGCGAGCAGGTGCCCGAGATGGCGTTTATCAAGCTGCGACACGACGTGGGTTGGATCTGCGAGCGCAGCACGCAGCCGCCCTTCGGCCTTGTGCTGGAGCAAGTACAGGGCTTTGCTGTGACACGCGATCTGCCCAAGTTCTACCGCGTGCTAGTGCCGCTGAATCTGCGCTCAGCGCCAGACTATGAGTGTCCGCGTCTGCCGGGCGTCACGCCCATGGCTGTGGGCACGGTCTTCGAGTCCTCGCTGCAGTACACGCCGCCCGGCAGCAAGATCACGTACATCAAGGTGGCCAGCGATGCGCATCCTAGCGGCTCAAGCGGCAGCGCCAGCGGATGGCTGTTTGATCAGACGCCCACGGGCGACCGCGTGCTTGAAGCCGTGGACGAGGACCCCGAGAAGAAGAACGGCCGGTTCTTCTACCGCGTGGTGTGTGAGAAGAAAGAGGTACTGCTGTCGCCTGAGCGCACAAGCGAAGTGGTGCGGTTTCTCTTCGCCAACACGATCTTTGCGGCCGAGATGGAGTACACGCAGCCGCGGACACAGGACACGTATGTACGGCTGACCAAGGAGAAAGGCTGGGTCTTGCTTGACCCGCGCAAGCCCACACGCACAGCCAGCACAGCCAGTATGACCGAGCACGAGAGCGAGTACGAAGACGAGGCCGAGCACCCGCATCGTACGCTGGTGCGCATCTCGGAGGAGCTCTACAATCTCTACTGCATGCCGCCTAGTTGGGTCAGTATTGGCTTCCCCAATCGCACGTGGTTCAAGGTCCCGGACGAGTTCTGTCGGACAGTGCTGGCAGAAGAGACCATGCTGCAGATGCAGATCTTTGAGCCACGCAATGTGCTCGCGGCGTCGTCACAGGGCCGAGACAACGTCCCGATCTCCCGCCGGGGTTCCGTGAGACTGCAAGGAGGCGAGATCGTGTGGAAGTGCGTGCTGGACGAGATCAAGCACTCGGCCAGCGCTCTACTGTTCACGTTCCCATGGAAGCAGGTGTGGTGGATCTTTGAGATGGGTGGCGAGCCCGAGAAGCACGCACTGGAGTTGCAACATGGACTGCGGGGCGGGTTCCGAGCCGTGTACTTTGACGGCGAGCAGCTTTTGCAGAACCGAAACGTGAGCGACATGCTCTGGGACGCCGGCAGCGAGTTCAGCTTCACGTGGCACCAGCACACGTTCAAGGTCGTGATCACGCTCGAGGGCGCGTTCTTCTCGCAGTATTTACAGTTTTATAGCTACTCGCTGCTGGTGGACGAGGAGGAGATCACGCCCGTGGAATTTTAGATGTCGTACGTGTAAATGCAGAGACAGTGACAGCGTACATTTCAGTTGCTTCGAACAAGAGGCTCTCGCGTACCACCGGACAGAATGTAATCATGCCATTGCTTGATGCGTTACTGCACCATCGCACAATTTTTTGAGCTCGTTTCGTCGTGAGGTACGATGTGTTGCATGCCATCGTACAAGTTTGTGTGTGTGTGTGTGTGTCGCCAGACGATGTGGCACCGCATTTCTAAAATATTGCTCGCGTACAATCGAGTTGTAGTGTACGCAAACAGAATATTTATCGCACAAATATTCCCAAGCTATTTGCTCTATCTTTCGCAACAGCGCGCGATGAGTGTGTGGATATGCAGTATGCGATTTATCATTCTTGTTGTGCAATTGTCAACAACTTGTGCGTGTTGGACAGCGGATATCGTGCGAAATCGTCGGTGCTTGACAAACAAGAAAAACTTCATGTTCCCCTGCGAGATGACGCCCTCACACGTGTGTCTGTCTGCACAAGGAGCCGACACGAAAGCAGTCTCCGAAAACACAAGAAGGTTTTACAGTGTACCGTAATACGAACTGTATTATGCTTGCGCAGATGCAGGTGCTAACGAGTTAACCAATCGTAGTAGCTGGCGGCAAATGAGAGCCACAAGACAGAATTTTGACCGCCCCAACCCGCAGTGGAATGTGTGGCTAGTAGCCGAGGTTCGACAAATTGGTGCTGCGCATGTGGCTGGGGGTACAGAGGTCAGCTATCCCACGGTGCGCGATTTCGAGTCTCTCCTATGCACGCTACGCGGACTGTGTACCCACTGAAGACGCCTTTTTAGGGTACACTCAAACACATAAGAGATCTCCAGTATCTGATACGGAAACACGAGATGACATTGAGTGGGTCATCCACCAAAAACAGCAACAGTGAGAGTGTTTCCAGAAAGCTCAGCCTTTCGCTCGGAAGAGATTGATACCGTAGAGCGAGAGACTCGTTCGTTTGCAGGTAGAAATCCATTGAAGTCAACGTATTTTGTGAGTGAGGACGTGCCTTTCGGCCATCTGTGTGTCGCTTTTGATGACTGACACGACTATCCCTAACTATAAAAATAGATGTTGACCGGTGTGTCCCTGAATTCTGTTTTCTTAAACACGCGAACGCCAATTTACAGACGATTGCGCCACAAGTGGTGAAGTTTTATCTTTCTTAAGTAGAGGCATGGTCACTCCGCCGTCAAACCCACCGCACTGCCTTGAATTTGACTTATAGTTCGTTCCGAGTTTTAAAAATTTTGGTGTGCCTGTAACTCATCACGTCAAAAGTGATTTGTTCTGTGCCTTTGACATAAAAGATGTGCTTTGCTCTTTCTAAAATCGAACCGCTTTTTTTATAACTTGCTTCAAAAGTTTTGCTTCGGTGAGTAACCTCCCATGTGCGTCATGACGAAAAGCACCTTCCCCATATCACGTATGCTCAAGCTGGGTGCGCCAGAATATGCGCTATCAAACGGATCTGCATAACCGACGAGCGATGTGCCTCTTGGATTGGGGGGAGAACGCTTTGTGCATGTATTCAGCTCGGCACGATTACGCTTGTATTTCGCTGAGGAAAGCCAGATTCGGCCAGCATAAAGATGAACAAAGCAGCAGCCCCTTTCCCTTTCGAGCCGCTTGAAGATCTCCCGACCGCCCTTTCCACCGCACTTCTACAAAAACCACGTGAACCCAGCCAGGGCCGACAGTTGGCCGTCCCAGGGAAGAGAAGAGCCCAACCTCTGTTGGCTTAAGTTCCCTCCCCCGCCAGCTATTTGGAAAGCTGACGTCAGTTGCGACCACTTGATATTCTATCACCGTCCCGCCATTTGCAATTTTCAGAAATGCGTCCCGCAATGAAAACCGGAGTGTGGTCCGAGGACGAGCACGACCGCTTCCTGCAGGCCATCCGCCAGTACCCGCAGGGTCCATGGTCGATCATCACTGAGTGTGTGGGCACGCGCTCCATCCGCCAGGTGCAGACACACACGCAAAAGTATTACGAGAAGATCCTGCGCCGCATGCGCGGTCTGCGCAAGGACCGCAAGACGTGGGCCCGACTTGAGCACCGCATCGATGACGACATCATGGAGTTCTGCAAGATGATGGAGGCTTCAGGGAAGTCTCCGTCGCGCTCGGCGCTCGGCCCACTGGGCATGCCGGCTCTCACGCGCCCAGATCGACCACTCATGATGCACATGTACAACGAGGACGGTACACTTGCAGCCATGGATCCGTCTTCAGAGAGAAGCAGCGAAGAAAGCGACGCAGGAGCTGACGACGACGATCTGCCGTCTCTGGAAGAGTCATTAGATTTCTTTATTGCTGCGCTTGGAACCCTGCAACCATGAGCAAACAACGTCTAGGAGACAGGACCCAGACCCCAGTCAGCCCAGTAGCCCGAGCAGACATACAACCAGCCAGCCGATGAACGACCCGAGCGCGCTGGATGCGCTCGATACAGCCTTCACTGTCAGCAGTACGCAGTCTGAACCACAAGAGGTTACCCTTTTTAAGTATGTTTAGTTATAATTAAGGTAGTTGTAGCGCAGGACGTGATTTTGTACGAATACAGCACACAAGATGCAATGCAAATTGCAAATTGCGCGATCATTGTTCTCCATGCGTACATTTTCTTTAGCGCTACTCTGTAATATGGGCCAGTGTAATACGTACATTTGTGGCACATCGAAGGTCTTTCATGTTCACGAGTTTATTGTGCCCTCACACCGATCGTCATACACCAAGCAGCGGACATTGACTAGAACTATTGGACGTGGTTTCGCTGCCTGGTTGCTTGCTCAAACAGCGCGGAACGGGGAGACGGGGATCGTCCGACGCCGAACTTCTCAATCAAGAGCGATGGGCAGCAACGAGAGGGAAAGGTCGAGGCCACCTCTGATTGCGGGCGCGCATGTCCCATCTTAGTGATGGGTACAGCGAATGTCACTGCAACTGTTTGGAAAGCCCCGTCCTCTTCAGTCATCATTTGGAGAGACACTGTATCACGCGATTAGCATAAGGGTAGGAGAGTCAGAGTCACATTTGTGGCTCTCGTGGCGGTATCTGCTGCCCATGTACACGCAAGGACAGCCGTATCATCAGCGTAGGGACAACCTGGGTGAGCTGCCACATCAGTCTGGGCGGTCAAAGGCGCTGTTTCTTGCGAATGCATGCGTGGGACCGAAACGTGTGGCTCAGGGCGTCGTCTACAAACAAGAGCTGGCCATGTGTAATAAATCATCACACACACGGGAAAGTCCAGACACGGTCCGTCCTGCAGTCAGCTTCAAGGCGTTCTGTCAGCACAGCTGGAAGAGAATTCTCGTCGTTCGATTGCGTAATAAGCCCAGTTCGATTGCGAACGAAGGTGGATTGCAATGGCTGTCATGGTCACTCAACATTGCTTGCTGGAGTAAGAGCATTGTTGAGTGACAGTACATTGGCGTAGACAATGGGTGACGCGTTTCCCATCTTTCGCTGTCTTCTTTCTCTCTAGATGCAATTTGTACCGTACAAATGCGATTGTACGCTGGCCGAAAACCCCACAACATGACCTCTGCGAGGACGAATACTGTACGGTACGGGTATAAATGCAACAGTCCTATAGTCGAGCTGATAAATCCCAGCAAAAAAGTGTCCGAACAGAATCCAACTGTTGTGTTGATACAGTGGCACTCGTGTGCAGCTTCCATCACATTGTCTAATCTGATACGTCCGTCCTCGTCTGCTGTTCAATCATTCAGCTGCGTCGAAGAATTGCTCCTCGTCCTCATCTGAGTCCGTCGTATCACTGTGCTCCTCCTGCATATACTGTTCCAGCTCCCGCGCTGGCCCCTCCGAGAGGTCCACGGCCGCAATTACCTGGACCACGGCCTGGATGGTGGTGAGCACATACCCGTCGGCCCCTCGGCCGCCGCCGTTGGTGAAAAACGAGATGAACGCGATCTCGGACACGAAGTGGCGTCGCTGGTCCGTCTTGGAACCCGAGCGCTGGTCACTCGCAGGCAGCAGATCGGACGCGGCCACGAAGAACGCGCAGAGGATCGGGATCAGAATGTCGGCATTGGCGGCTGTCTGATGCAGCTGATCTGCAAAGCAACAGACATGGCGGAAAGCCTGTGCCAGCAGCTCGAGCTTCTGCAGAGGCGAGTACGTGGCGTGTACCATTTGCATCAGCGTCGTCTGTGCGCTTCGCAGCTCTTCATGCAGCTCAAGAGCGCCTGCTGCTCCGTTCTCTAAGCGTCTGCGTACGTAAAGCAGCAGCAGAGGGCGGTTTTGTTGGTCTTCTCGGATGCGATCCAGCTGCTCATGGAAGATGCGGTCTGCGGCTGCAAACGCCCGCTGGAATTCGCCAAACACGATGGCGTAGATGTCGTCGTACACGATGCGTTCGATGGCGCAGGACGTACTCTGAACAGCGTACTCAGTACTGGCTAAACTCGGGAAGCTTTGCATGGTAGCTCCCAATACATGAGCGATGTACATCTTGGCGTCCTGCAGTGTCTCACACGAGATCGACGATGTCGTAGTCGCAGTCTTTGCTTGCAATTGCTCTTGCTTGCGGCGTGCGAAGCGATCGCGAAAGGCCTGACACAGCTGCATGTTCACTTGGCCCAGGAACTCGCTGGGCGAGGCGAAGATGCCAAACAGGAACGCGTACACATCCGCGTGATCAGGCAGGTCGCTCTTGTTGGCATTGCGACTCTCGATGGCCTGAAAGCGGCGCAGCAGCTCTGCGTCTTTGCGGCATGTCTCGTCCGATGGCCCCTGATGGAAGTTTTGCTTGCAGTTCCAGCAGATCTCCATGGCCCACGCGCCAGACTTGAGTCGTTCCTGACGACGTCGATCACGCCTCAGTTTGCTCTCGTGGGAGACCTTGGCAGCTGCAGCAGTCGCCACAGTGACGCCGAGTCCAGCCATTACGGCCTCGGCGCCCACGCCCGTCATGAGCATGTTGAGCCCAGCGACGAGGCCGCCCACGGGTGTCAGAGCCACAGCACCGATGAGACCACCAGCTGCGATCAGAGGCACGAACCGCCCGATGCCTTTGATTCGAAAGCTTGAAGACTTGGTCAGTGGTGCTGATGCAGCAGTGCTGTCGCTGCTGGTAGCTGGAGCCAGAGGATCGCGTGACAGTTCTTCCAGCAACGCCGAGAGCGTGAAGGTCGGAACCGCGTGCTCATTACCAAACAGCCGAGGCGGGCCTTTGCTCTTGGGCAGATCTGGCGCAGGGAAGAGCACCGGAAGAGAGCGAGGTTCTGTAGTCCGAGTGGCAGCCGTGTGCGCCTCGTGAGCGCAGTGCGGCAGTCGACCCGAATAACTCTCTTCGTCTACACTGGGGCCGCGCCAAACGCGCATCGTGTGTTCCTGGGTCAGACACTCGCGATGTGCGTACAAGGCGCACGAGAGGCACTGGCAAAAGCCCGCGGCGCTGGTGGCAATCGAGTCGGCGGCGTCAGAAAACACCGCGAGCGATTGCTCGAGCGACAGAACGCGGCGCGACGAAGTGGTCGATGGCAGCACAGGCGACGCTTTTCCTGGGCTTTTGCGCTTCCTGGTCGCTGCATTATGGATGCTGCTGCTACTGCGGCCGACAGACAGAAGCCGCTGCTGGCACACGACGCAATCGCGGAAGAAGATGAGACTGCGCTCGACACCAGAGAGCCGAGCGAATGCCGTGCGCTGGAAGCTGTGGCCATGGAAAGGGTCCGTGAACACGCCCGCCGTCTCCTGCATATAAGAGCTACGCACAAAATACTCAGTGCCCCATAAGACACACTGAGAGACGACGTTTTCGCTCTCACCTCAGGCGGGACGACGGCACCATGACTCTGTCACTCAATGGGGGTGCCGAGAACGTTCGCGCGACTGGATCAGCCCGGTGATTGGCTATAATTGCATTGAATGAATTCAGCCAATCAGAGATGTAACTGAAAGTGAACCCATTTCGAATTGACACGCATGAAGGAGAATTAGATTAGGGACATTAGAGAGAAGCGGCGACTCAGGACACTGGTCGCTCTTCTGACAGCGGCCGAAGTCTCCAGACAGAGCTGCTGAAGGGCTTTTGTACACGGATAATCAGTGGAGACGGCTCGCGCGTCGGTGCGACGGGTGCAGTCGCTTCGGTCGAGTAGGTTCCGCCGCTAGAGAAATCGAGCTCCGACTGCCACGTCTCGAGCAGACTCACGATCTCTTCAGCGGACGGTCGAACGCCTGGGTTATGGTCCAGACAGCGGCCACCCAGTTGCTTGATGAATGCTGGGCAGTCGTCTGAGAATGTCGGCTGCAGGTCTCCAGCCATAATTTGGGTGAGAATCAGGAACGGCTGCATCTTGGTTCCACGCTCAGAGGTCTTGACGTCGCAGTACGGGGCCTGGCAGGTGTCGATCTCGGACAGAACAACGCCGAACGAGTAGATGTCGGACCTCTCGGAGTACTTTGTGCCCTCAAGCACCTCTGGTGCCGCCCAATACGGGGTTCCAACGCCCACAGTCATGCAGTACTCACGATAGTTCCGACTCACGCCGAAGTCGATGAGCTTGGCTTCGAATTCATCAGTGAGCAGCACATTCCGAGCCTTGAGATCGCGATGAATCATCGGAGGCGATCGCGCATGCAGGTATTGCATGGCACGAGCGATACCCAACGCGAACTGCAGCTTGTCACGGGACCAGCTCAGCTGTTCGCCGTTAGTCAGGAGATGCGCCTTGAGATCGCCACGTGAGAGGTACTCCATGGCCATGCACAGATCCTCCAGAGCGTTCCAAGCCACGCCCACAAAGCGTACAATGTTAGGATGATGCAGACTGGCAGTGCGTTGGATCTCCTCCGCGAAGAGCTGTACGTCCGCAAACGTCCGTCGCTTGGACTTGAGCAGTCGCTTGACAGCCACATGTGTGCCGTGGAACTGACAGAGCCATACTTCACCGTAAGAGCCTTTGGCCAGCTCTCGTTCATAGATGATCTCGTTCAAAGGCAGCGTGTGGCTGCGCAGAGTGTGGTCGTGTTGCAACAGAAGCATGGCTGAGTTCTGTACAGACGAGTAGGCGTGGCCGTGGAAGATCAAGACCGATTCAGTCTGCTGCTGATAGTTCTTCGACGTCATGGGCGGTAGGAACGCGTTCTCGAGTGAAGACGACGCGTCGAGCTTGTCCTGAAGCTCAAGACGCCGACGTCTTTGAACGAACCACTGAAATATGGCTGCGAATAGGCCCATAGCAGCGACGATGATCGGAATCAAACACACGAGTGGGAACTTGCGCGGCAGCTGCTCCTTCGTGAGCGCCAGCCAGGGAGTGACGATGGGGCCAGGCGACGGGTCCTCCCAGGTCATATTGGCTGCCAGACTCTCGGAGTACAGTTGGCACGGGATGATGATGGATCCATAGACCCCTGAGCTAGGACAGACGTCCCAAGGAGGCTCGTTCTCGTCGCTTGTGGTGTGGACAGCGAACACAAGGTAGTCCTGCAGATAGACCTCGTCGAACCAGTAGTGTCTCTCGATATTCAAGGCCGGCACAGCGTCGGGGTCGCCACCCGTGGCCCACATGGACATGTGGCCGCCCTGTGTCTCGACGGCCTCGGACGCGCAATGTGAGACCGAGAGCATCATCGTTCCAGAACAGGTCTTGGATCTGTACGTCTTCATTCCGTCCGGGTCTGTACAGTTCGTAGTCGTACAGCCCGAGCTGTTAAAGTCAGCGAACGAGATCGCGATCTGGTCCATGGCCACACCCTTCTTGGTGTAGATCTTGATAAAGAGGCCGTCTGAATCGAACGCATAGCCAGCGTCCCACACAAGCGCCCGCTGTAAGAGCCCCGGAAGCTGCTCGAAGGTCAGCCCCACGGCTGAGAGTCGGTCCTGGATCTTGCTGGGCAGGTCGGCGGTCTTATAGGCCAGTTTGGACACAACCACGCCGGCCACGTGACGTCTGTAGAACTGCTGCGCTAGATCCGATGTGCTTCCATCGAACGCGAAGAATAGATCCGTGGGGACGACAGTGGTGCTGGTCGTGGACAGTTTACGCAAAGCGGTGCCGATGGCCGAAGGCCTCAGCGTCGTGAGCAGCAGCAGCAGTGAGCCCAGTAGGAGCCCCGCCAACGCCGCGTGACGTCGTGTCAGTGTGGTTAGCGTCGTACTCATCGCGTGGATTAGTCTGGGAGGTCTTTGTGGCACTGATGCCGGTGCTAATACCGGGAGCTATTACATCTCCTTTCGTGTTTGCTGGGGCCCCATTTGCGGAGATGGGTCAGCCGACTGGACTGTACTGTACGCGCGTTCTCCTTGCACTTGCGCACAGCAAGCTTCGATTTGATCGTACAAATTAGGAGTAATTGTGCGAACAAATTCTTTTTTAGACGGCTGGACACATACAATTGTGAAGAATACGGGTGATGCGCAAATCCTTGTTTTGGAAACCTGAACGTCAAGCCGTTTAAAAATGGTACCCTGTTTTGTAAAATGATCGCGAACCCAATTCAACCTGAAAATGGCCGTTGCTTTAGCACCAGACAACTGTGATTGCCCCAGAGGCGTGTGTGGTTCCCATGTGAACGCGCTGGATTCGCGCAGCGGCTGATTTCTCTATCGAAACATTGGCCACTGTAACGTCGTGATTTGCATTTTTTTCATTTTGAGCAGTGATTGGGCCTTTTTCGTCAATTATACTGTAGCGGCTCAAGTATGACGCTGGAGCGGTACCACGTAATCAGCTCCGAGCAGCAGCTGCTCGCCTCAAGAGTCAGCTCTGGGCGCGAGGCAGGCAGGCTCGTCATGATCAGTTTTGACAAGAAACGTGATTTCAGTGGGTTGATGGGCTGGCTGAAACACGTCCTCATCTCTAAAAAAAGAGTGAGCTGATGCTCTATGGAAGAAAACCAGTTGCTGTGATCTGATGTTCTCTCTCTTTTGTTGTCTATCTTGTGTTTTTTCTTGAGAATTCACCATGTTGATATACTTGACGCAAAAATTAATAGCATGCAAACCGTAATTCAGTATTGATAGATGTGTATACAAACCTGGTACACTTAAACTACGCCTATCGTATTATTTATTGTAGCAGCACACCTTGCACAAATCATTCCATATCATTTTTGCGAGTGAACAGAAAGTGTGCGCTGGATGAACCCATTCAGCAAATCCGCTTCGACCACGGGAGGCCTGTGACCAAAGTGGGTAGTTCGACGTGTCTCCGTCCGTCTTGGACCAGATCTGGTTCTCAAGTACCAAGCACTGCGCCTGGGCCAGCACTGTGGCCATGGCACAGTCCGAATTGGTGAACGTGAGCGTGAGAGCATTGCATTTGTTGATGCCG
>JAADVW010000572.1:0-22305 GCA_023335875.1 Elongisporangium prolatum | reverse complement strand
GCGACACCCCAAGTCAAACACCATTTCGGGCGCGTTGCGCTTCGGTTTCAAAATGACAGAGGAGTAATTACGCGAATTCAGAGGCGTAAAAACGCTCGTTTGGTAATGTATCACCATACCGGTATAGAAACCGTTGGGGGTGCCGTACGGTATTGTTACTGGTGGTTTGGCTTGACTGGTGCGAAATCAACAGCGCCTTGACGCAGTCGTCAACCTGCAGCGCCGGTGCAAAAGCAAAGCTGCTGGAGGAGGCAGCATCATGATCCATGTGTATTTCATATTGGCGTACAGTAGTGACAGGTTGCGCTATGGAGCGCAGAGACAGACGGGTCGCATTCCCTCTAGGGCACGCTGAAAAGTGTGTCTTGGCGGTCATGTGACTGACGTGCTGTCTTCGCGAGCTCCGCAAAAGCGCTAGATTGGAAGACCCTATGTGTGTAGAGAAGGCGACCAACCCCAGTTGTAACTTCTCAAGATCTGGGTCATACATATGCAAACCACATCAATGTGTTCTTGTATGATTATTCTCGAAGCACCAGTAGTATTCAATAATAATTAATTGCGCTGTCGTATTGGTGAAGCTTATATCTCGATAGGTGAGCTTAATTACGTGCCGTTCACTCTTGCTGCTGAGGTGAGCGGAAGTTTACAGAAGGTGGAGACGACACCGTCAAGTGCGCATCGGTTCCCTTGATCTGCTGCAGTATTTTCGTGTTGTACGACATGCAGTCGTCGTGCTGGCACTACACAAAGCAAATCCACTCAGCTTGCCATTTTCATCCCACATCGGAGCAGCAATGTCCATCTGCGCACCTTGTGATAGATAAAGTGGAACGCAGTGATAGACTTGCGTTCGCAGTCGCTGCAATAGATAAGCGACTTGTGGTCTTTGTACTCAGGCGGCATCTTCTCGCGAGTTAGAAGCTCATCAATGCTGGCAAAGTAGTGCTCCATATCACCCAGCGACTTGGAGCAGAGTGGGCAAATGTAGTTTGTCTGCAATGCAGTCACAGAAACAACGTTAGCATCCCAAGCAAATACAACTATCCCAGGAAGCCAAACCGTACACACCAGTGTATACTCTTCATAGCACGAAACGTGCATGCAGTGGCCACACGGCAGGAACATGACGGGGGTAGTGGACGTAAACATGTACGAATGGCAAATTGGACAGTCCGATTCAAGCGATCGTTCGACACACTTGTGCGTCTTGAGACTAATGCTCATGCAGGCGTTGCATCGATCGCAGTGGAAGTAATCGATATCGAGTCCCTTGCCAATGCGGCAGATCTTGCATTTTTCGCAATGGTAAATCGACTTGTTCGGATCGTCATCGTAAAACTTGCATACTTCGCAGAAATAGCGTGCAAAGTCCTGTTTGCATTTCTCGTTGATGCACTGTTTGGACACAGGCTACGAAGTGCATCGACTGCGTAAGTCCCTCCGTCAAGCAAAACCTCATATCTCATGGGAGATTCCAACCTGCACAGTGTCACAATACATGCACGATATCGATTGTGTTGAATATCGATCAAACGTATGAGTCTCATTCTCGTCTAAACCGCAAAAAAATTATGGTCAGTTGCGATGTTAAGGCACTTTGGGCATCGACAAAGGGAAACGCACCATGGCAAAAGCGGCAAGTGTACCATTTTCCACAGCAATTGCCCTGCAATTTGCAGCCGCGTCTGTGTTGGGACAGGTTAGAAACTCATTAGCTGAATGCGACTGACAAACAAACACAAAAGCCATCAAACATACTGGTAATGGCTGCAGCCGAGAACGTTTTCGGCTTCGTTCTGACATGAGTTGACGCCAATAAAGTGAGCAAACGCACATCTGCTGGATCACAATATTACGTACATGGTACGTGACCCGCTGGCGCTCGACTTCAGCGTCACTCTGTACCCGAATAGGTGCAACTTTATCGCGTGACGCATTCCAGTTCTTCATCATGAGATTCTGCATCGATTCAGCCTTTTCCTTTGGCGTGAGCAGCGGACTTGACTGAATCTGGCGGATCTGGGCTTTAAGAATTGCCTGTTGATCCTGTTTGCCAAGTCGCACATTGCGATTATTAGAATACCAGCATTTAATTGCTGCTATGAGGTGTACAATACCTCGCTGCTCAGAGGCTCAGGAAGGGACATTGGTGGCGCGCTGCGACTGGCTTCATGCTGCTGATTCGATTCCTCCATCATATAAAACTCATCACCAACGCTCTCAGGTCCGCTGTTCATCCATCAACGCGTCAATTCCCGATTCAGTTCGTACAGTTACGATTTCAAAGCCAGGCACCTGAAGCTCATAGCTGTCCGATCCACCAGACTCAAGCCTGTTGACTGAGGCTGCGCTAAGCTAGCGCTTCTGCTGCTGGTGATGCGCTGAAGCAAATGACCAATGGATCTCTCGCACTTTGTCTCGCTCTGTCGTCTCTATAAAAGATCCGTTTCGGGCCAAAAAGATCTATTTTGGTGTCATGTTATGTGACATCCAACTGCAGCAGTTACAAACTTGACATGGCTACATTCGCTGACGGGCCAAGGTAAAGACCCGGGCTCGATGTAATATGAACCCGACCCGCGTTTTAGCGACCCGTTGCAGTTTGGAAGTCGGCATGCCGCCCAAAGCCAATGCGAGCGACCGCGCACGGAAGGAGTTGGAGGCGCAGCGCGCGCGCGCGGCCGCACTCAAGCACCTCACGGCCACAGGCAGCGGTCCAAGCCAATCAGAACTGGCTCGACAGCAGCAGGAGCGTGCGAAGCTGGTGAATGAGCGCTCTGCAGCTGCGCAGGTCCGTGTATTTGGCAAACCGGTTCCAACGAATGGGCGGATCGACCCTCGAGTTCGAGACAACACGCTGCAGGTCATGGCTATGCGCCGAGCCCAGGAGATTCACTCGAGCCAGATGACTATGCAGCATGTGGATACCTTGCAATCGGCAGGCTGGGGAAGCCAACGTGGAGATAATGGCAGCACGGTGGAGCTGGGCTCGATGCTGCCTGCTGGCTGGAAAGAAGCAATAGATCCAGCGTCTGGAGACATGTACTACTGGAATGAGGTAAGACACACAGTCCATGGAACCGCATTATAGTGTTGTGGTTGAGTGGTGATACATCTGTGGCTGCGCAGATGACGCAAGAGACGTCATGGGAGCTGCCTGGAAGCCAGACCAAGCAGGTTTGGAAGCTTTCTATTGAGTTTTTATAGTCAGATCGTTGCTAAAAACGCTGCTGTAGGTGGAACTGAAAGAAGAAACCAAGGTAGAAGCAAGTGATGCGCAACCTTCGGCCGAGTACGAACACATACGCATTCCGCTTTCCATGCTTCAAATGCTGATTCTTTGTGTGGTGGTGTTTCAGTGGCTGGGAGTCAATCAAGGATCCAGAAAGTGGGGACGTGTACTACTGGAATCGGAACTCGAACGAGACCACTTGGACGCGACCTATTAGTCAGACTGTATCTTTAGGTGAGCCAGTCTCTATAAGCCAAAGCTGAACCAGCACTCACACTATTTGTCCGCAGAGCAAGCAATCGCTGCCAAGTCGAGATTAGATGACATTTTGAAAATGTGCGGACCGACACTGGCAACTACTTCATCGGCAGGTAGCAAGCGGCAACTGGATCATCAAAACGATGAAGCGAATAATCTAAAGGCGAAGAAAAAAAAGAGTTTGGTTGAAGAGCTGCCAGATCCAGTGGAAAGCTGATGCAACAATAGAGATAGTGTTGCAGACGGATACGAAACTATGTTCAGATGGTGTATAAAAGTTCACGAGTATTTTAGGGGCGATTCAGGTATTTTTAACTGCGTCATGATTGAGTTGCGTGGCATTTGCACTGATACGGACCAAAAGACTTTATGAAGAGCCCGGGAAAGAGCGGTGATGGTGCGAAGAGTGGCAGCGGAAGTGTTAAGAAGAAGAAAATTGAGCTCAAGGCCAAAGAGAAGATAACAAGAAAGCTGAGTGATATCAGCGATAAAATCGGCAAATTAGAGGACCGAGACACCCAGCAACCGGCTTTCTTGTCTCTCATGTACGTATTCCGCACGGTTTACAACTATCTCAGGCTCAAAAGAAAATTTGCTCATTCTTGTGTATCAGCGAAATGCTCTCTCAGCTAGAGGCAACACTTATAAACGACTTCTACACACGCATTGAAAAAAACAAGGTGAATATCTGTCTATTGCATGCGCATTATTTTATAATCAATTAACCAGATTTGACGCAATAATGATGCTGATGCAGAATCCTGGACGCTCATCCACAAGACGAATGCTTGTCCTTTTGATAGCAGCAATGTGCCAATGTCATCCAAAAGCCTCCCAAAAGCTACTTCCTCGAATCCTGGCGTATATCTCGCTTCGGCTGCGAGACAATGAGTCGAAAGTGACCGATTCATGTGTGATTCTGGTTTCTGCTATAGCCGTGTATCTCATTCCCGTCATGCCTAGTTCAATGAAAACCAGCACAGCTAACGATGCTAGTGACAACGAGATCAAGTGGGAAACATATTTTGAGTCAGTATCTGGATCGCTTTTAAAAGAAGCAAACGCAGTCGGTGAACAGGCAGTCAAGTGCATTTGCGGTTTACTTCGTCCTGTAGAATTTGATGGCGTCACTCTGCAATCCACCGACAAGATACTAGCTCACGCAACGCGAATTTTGCCGTTTTTCGACTCGTTCGTGGCTTCGAGTACCCTGAAAATGAATGGGAGCACTATTTACTCCAGCTTTTCGGCGATATTTCTCATGCTTCGTCACGCATGTTTGCTCGCACGAGATACCATTGAAAAAGGAGACAATCGAGCACTGCATCGATCCTTTAAGCCATATGTCAGCTCGATCTATGAAGCAATCGAGGATGTGTTTCAGTACGCTGCTCGAGAAGATTGGGTTCTCCGCCGACGTGGTGTGGAACTTCTCACAATCATTTTGGATCTTTTCGCTACAGATCCAAACGAAGATAATGCCACTACTCGAGAGTATTTTCGCCTACATCTGGTAAGCTATGCAGTAGGTTTATTCAGGAAGGGTATAGACTAATAAGGGTTAGTGACTTGTTTCAGGAACGCGTCCGAAGGCTTGTTTTATCTGCACGACAAGATCCAGTGTCAGTTGTGCGTGAAGCTGCTATTGATGCAGTTCTTGCTTTCGAAAAGCTTGAGAAACTATGGCGAACAGCTGCAAAAACAATCGAAGTCTCTCCGAATCAGTCACTCCCTACCGAAAGCGTTCACAAGGACGATGGGCTCGTTTCTCGTTCGAAAGAGGAGACGGCAGAGGACGAGGCAGCTGATGTGTTCGCTGCGGAAGCTGATGCAGACCAGTCCCTTCCAAAAGACAATGGCATGGGTGATTTGCAATTCGACGAAGCACTAGATGATCAGGCTGATGTACCTGAACAAGTGCCAGAAGATACACCAGCAGTTGTTGTGACAAAACAGCCAACCAAAGCAAACATGTCTTTACTAAAGGATTTCATGAAAGCAAGAAGAGCATTGGTATCATCAAAGAAGCACATACGCATTCCAAGCATTTCGCCACCCAAGCCATCACGAAAGAAGACTGAGCCTAGTGAGGAAATTTTACCTTCTTCTGTTTCTGAGACCATCACGGACGAGGACGAACAAGACGAAGAGATTGTTGAAGAAATACCAATATCACGACGTGATGCGGTTTTTGAAGCTGTTCGATGTGAAGAGTACGATCTTGCTGTTCGTCTATGTTTACTCGAAGACGATGCGACTTTGTTGAAAAGACTTCTGGTTTGCATTGGAACACCTTGCATGCAATCACTTTCTCATGTGACCAGAAATGCTTTGTGTGTGGCATATCTTCCATTTCTGGAAGATAATGGTTCGTACGATCAAAATGCGGACCAGATTGCAACCATTTCTTCTGCAAGTGACGTCTGGCTTGCAATCTCATGGCTGTTGGATCTTGCCAAAGTCAAACGAAATGTGGACCAACTTGATCCACGCGTGTTGCATGAACTGGAGCAGCGGCTAGTGTGGATATCTGAGTCGCCTTGTAAAACAGGACTGGCTGCTGCCAATGTGCTTTATCAATTAGGTTTGTGACGCACCAAATGTATTGCACTCTACATGTAGTACCTTTCAATACCAAGGAATCTTCTGAGCTCGTAGCTGGTTGCACAGTTCCTCTGACGTTCTTTCATGATACTTTGGCAGCTCCAAGTGGTCACCAGAGTTCACCTCAGGTTCTCGTAGGCGCGAGATATGAGACCATCGCAATTAAGTAGGTAGATGACTGTACTCACTGTGAATCCATTCGTCAATCCTCACGCCCAGCATGCGGCTCTTTATCGCTATAGTCGCTGCGCTCGCTGCGCAGCCAACAGCGGCAGAACGCCCATGGTCACCATTTGTTGACTCTCTCATGTCAGCGAATGCCAAGGTCTGCGACTATAGCGCGCTGCATCCACGGCGCTACGCAGCGTACTATATCGATCCGATGGACGCCCAGATCACGGTCGACGGCATGCTGAACGACACGGCGTGGGAGCAAATCGCGTGGAGCGAACCTTTCGTGGACATTGAAGGCGAGAAGCACTGGTCGCAGCCCTGGTTCACTACCAAGATCAAATTGCGCTTCGACGACCACTCGCTGTACATCGCAGCGTATCTGGAGGAGGAAGCAGTGACCGCGACACTGACCAAGCGCAACTCGGTCATCTTCCAGGACAACGACTTCGAGGTCTTCGTGGATGCAGACGGCAGCACGCACAACTATAAGGAGTTCGAGGTGAACGCGTTCAACACGACGTGGAATCTGCTGCTCAACAAGCCGTATCGCGATGGCGGGCACGAGAACAGCACGCGTGTGGATCCCGAGCACGGCTTTGATATGTTTGGCAAGGGTATGCGCTCAGCTGTGTACACCAAGGGCCGAGTGAACGATGCGACGCAGCACTTGCATTATTGGACGGTCGAGATCGCTCTGCCCCTCGCAGAGCTCGTCCGCTACTCCACAGCTTCACTGCCGCCGTCCACGGGCGAATTTTGGCGCATCAACTTCTCCCGAGTCGAGTGGCAGAGTCAGACGACCGACAATGGCACGAGCTACATCAAGATTCGCAATCAGCGCGAGCAGAACTGGGTCTGGAGTCCGCAATATGCGGTCAATATGCACATGCCGGAGCACTGGGGCTATCTGCAATTTCGATACGTAATGTCCAAAGCGTTCGAGCCGAACAACGTGCCGCTAGATCCAGAATGGGACGTGCGATACCTGGCATTCCAGTTCTACTACGCGCAAAGAGCATTCCATGACGCTCAAGGCAGATATGCCGTGGTTCTGGATCAATTGAAGCCGTTCTTCCGCACTCCAAGCGATCTCGATTGCATGACGTCTTTGACGTGGTCCGTTGCTCCAGGGACCGATTTTTACTATGCCACGATCATGTGGCAGCAGCAGCAGAGAGTCTACTACGCAAAAATCCAAGCTGATGGACTCTTGTCGGTCTACAAGCCTTGAAAGAAGGAGAAGAACCATCCATTTGCCTGATCGCAAGAATGATATGCGCGACTCTAATATCTGTTGACGCAATCCAGTTGAAGTTGTCGCTATGCCCATCCTTTGGTCTGATGCATCAGTTCCCCAAAACGCCCATAAAGACGATGGCTGCTGCGCGCAGACTCCGCGTGTTGGGTCTCCATGGCTATCGCACGAACCGCCACGTGATGCTGGACCAGACGCGCGATCTACGTCAGGCGTTGGGTCCAAACGCCGAGTTTGAGTTCTTGGATGCGCCGAATGAGGCTGGCGCTCTCTCTGATACCATGATCGAGACGCTGTACGCGCAGCACAAGCCGTTCTACGAGTGGTGGCGGCAGATTGGGCCCGATGGCACAGACATCGTCGACTCTGAGTCTGCGCGCAAGTGCTTGCAGCCTACAGCAGGCGAAGGCGAGTGGTACATGGACTACCCAGACGCCCAGCGCTGCATCGAGTACGCTGACAACGCCATCCACTCAAGTGGGCCATTCGATATCCTGCTGGGCTTCTCTCAAGGCGCGATACTGTCGACTTTGTTGTCTTTGTGGTACCAGCAGAACCAGCAACCGCGTCCTTGGGCGCTCAGCATCTGTGTCGGCGGCATGCGAGTGCACGGCCGCAACTGCCGACATCTCTGTGAAAGCGACAAGGGCGAGCCGTTCCTGGTGGTCGGTCCTTCAGTGCACATCCTGGGCAAACAAGACGCGGTCTTCAAGGAAGGCCACAAGCTCGTCAGCATGTACGCTGCCTCGGGTGCTTCCAATCAAGCTCCGCATCGACTGGTCCTCGAGCATGACGGCGCGCACCGCTTCCCGTCTGCCAAGCGTAACCCAGAGCTGTATCCTCAGGTCAAACGCATGATCGATGTGCACTGCGTTGGCAATTATTAGGATCAGCAAATGCAGTTGTAAACCAACCTCAATCTAGCAGCATTGCTGTTAATGACCTGGAGAATCGAGTCGTACACGTGCGGATGTCGCTTAGCACTTGGAAACCGGCGATTGTCGTCATGCTCCAGCAGTAGCTTTATGGGAACGCCGTCTTGGTATATATGAGCCAACCGCTGACCGTCCGGATGCACGGGATCATCTGTAGTCAGCACAAGTGTCGCGTGTTTTTGCCGTACGGACTGTAGCCATTGAAGCACAGATTGAGCTTTTAGGCTGCTGCTGGAACTTCCAGTACCACATGGATAGAGTCGTGACCATCAAGCTGAAGCCCAGAGCGACATCGAACGGGCCCAGGCTCTGGACCTGCTCGTGCACTCTCTACATTGTGGCTTCGAGTCCTTCGTACTGCAGAAACGCGCGTTCCTCGCCCTGTCTGCCCACAGTCTTCTCCTTGATCGTTTTGGCAGCGACGACGGCGTCTGCTGCCGCCACCACTCGTAGAACGGCTTGTAGTCTGCGTAGACGCGCTCGACAATCAGATCGGACTCGGCCTGCGCCTCCAGGGCCATTGAGGAACATTAAGTCGGCTCTGGACCCCAACAGCCGCTGCAGATCACGTGTTTGGTCCTGCAGGATCTTCTTGTTGGTGCGGAAGCCGTGGACGCAGAGCACGCGCAGTGACGCCACTGGATCAGACAATGACCTTGCAGGTTCACTCATCACAGTCGGTAATCAATCATGAATTTGACAGAGTGCAGGAGTGATTGTCGATTGAATATACTGTACAGTAGCTTGGAAAAAGTGCATATCGATCAATCCAACCAATCACAGAGCTCGAAATATGGTTTTTGAAGTAATATTTAGATGATGTAATACAGTAAAACTCTGTACTATTTCCGAAATAAGTCAGCCTGTGAATCGATCTAGGCGACTGCACTGACTTGCGTGTGTGCTTTGTACCCGCAATGGTGCTCGATAGCGCTTATGATGACGTCAAACACATCAGGATTCTTCTTGGAGCTGGGCATGCGATGGCCGCTCTCATGCTCCAGCACCAACTTCAGAGCTATGTTCCTGCTGTCGACTCCGTCTGCGTACATCTGAGCTTGCAGCAGTCCATCAGAGTAGAGCGGATCCTTCTTCCCCAGTACATGAACCGACGGGAACGGTACGAAATCCTTCTGACCGGCCTCGTTCTCGAAGAGGTATTGTGCGTTCAGGCCGTAGGACTGGTACCCGTTGAAGCACAGATTAAGTTTCCAGGGCTGCTGCTGGCGGTGCTTCCAGTGCCACATGGATAGGATCGTAGCCATGACACTACCTTGCGAGAAGCCCAGCAGCACATCGAACGGACCTCTTGCTTCTATCGTGTCATTGAGTAGTGCAATCGATTCGTCCAGGCCATCGTACGGCATGAACGCCGAGCCGCCGTTCTTTTTCGCATCGTGGATAGCTTTGGCTGCCATGGCAGCGTCCTTGATGCCTTCGCCACTGGGCAGACGCTGGTGCCACCATTCGTAGAATGGACGGTGGTTCTTGTACATGAGCTCCACGAGCGCCTCCGCTTCGCCCTCGGCTTCTATCGGCGCGTTGATCGACACAAACTCAGCCGCTGGGCCGAGAAGAGCCTGAAGTTCCTGCGTCTGGTCGCTCATCACGCGTTTGTTGGTGCGAAAGCCATGGAGACAGAGCACTCGCAGTGAAGCTGTCATTGGCGATGGATTTCCTGATTGGACGCGAAATGGATTGTGAGCATTCGGGTGCCTTCGGCACCGAGAGCCTTGTCTTCCAATCGGTAATCATTGGCTCGCAATCAGAGCCCCAGTCAACGGTTCTTCAACTTTTGAACCGAGACCGTGGTAGGCAAGAGAACGGGCAGGATCACCACGTCTCGTCCAGAGCTTCAGCTTGCTTCGAAGGCCAGGATTGAGTCTCATCATGTTGTTGGATTACGACCGTTGTGTGATGGCCATCATTATTAGCAAAAAACACATAAGGGCCCTCGTCCTTTTCTTCGATCGTGTTCATCAGCGCTAATGCTTCCGTTATGCTTCTGTACTCACTTTTGCATATCGATCAGCCTCTTGAAAGGTTGTCTGTCACAGTCGAGCGCTTAGCTTGGGCGAATACGAGCAGTGCTGCTCGATCGCATTGACGATCGCTTGGTAATTGTCTGGATGGCTCTTGGCTGATGGGAATTGGTGCTCTCCATCGTGCGCCAGGAAAGCCTGATGCGTGTGCCGTCAGCTGCGCTCTCTTCGTAATGCTCCGAAAGCTTCTTCGCTTCCTCAAAAAGCGGATCCAAGACGCCAGACACGTGCACTGAGGGGCAGTCCACACGAATATGAGCTGCTCGTTCTTGTCATGAATCAACTCGACGCAGTTGGAGCCGTGACCACGCACACCATTGAAGCATACGCTAAGTCCTTGGCTGCTGCGTCGTGTGGTACCAGACAGTCAACAGAGTGATCAACAAAGAGCCCTGAGAGAATCCCAGCAGGATGTCGAACGGTCCTTGCGATTTGATTACGTCGCTTACATACTCGAGCGCGGCTTCCATGCCTTCCCAGACCCATCGCGGTCTAGATTCCTGAATCACTCGCATAGCAACAGCAGCGTCGATGATCTCCACTCCGTCGGGCGTAACCTGGCACCACCACTCGTAGAACGGCTTGTGGGCGACGTACGCGCGCTCGACCATGGCGTCCGATTCCCCTGTAGCCTCCAGAGGCCCATTGAGGAACACGAACTCGGCGTCTAAGCCCAGCAGTTTGCGCAGATCATGCGTCTGATCCTGCATGATCCGTTTGTTGGTGCGAAAGCCGTGGAGACACAGAACGCGGAGCGGCATGAATGTAAAACGCGCAAATGGGCTAATGAGCAATTGCGTAGCTCATAAACTGCAATTGCAAGAACGGACAGGCGATTTTGTTTATCGGTGTCAACATCGGCGCACAAACGTGATTACTTTACTGTTTCTCGAGGCATAAACGATCAGATCGCGTTGACACGATAGACAATTTATCAGTCGCCACTCGCATGGCATGCTCTAGGAATCCATTCTACCGATCAATTTGCGTAGTCACCATCACTTCTGCTGCAATAGGAAACAAGATTGCGCCCTGGAACCAGCCAAATCGAAATCTTCTTTGTGGGAGACCCAGATCACTAAATATATCGACGATGTCCGACTCTTCAAAGAGCCATAGTCATTGTTCAGAGATTTCTTCATCCTAGACACGATGCAGGAACCACTTGATGGCCTGTCCTTCGGTGTCTTCTCATACCTCAAGAAGCACCCGCGCGTGTCGCACTTGGAGTCTAAAAGCTGCACGGGTGCGAGCTCTGTCCAGCTCGCGCTTTGGGAACAGGTACAAAGTTAACTCTTCTCGCCAATTCTGAGCTGCGGTGTTACTATTTCTTGGTCGCGCTTGCAGAAGCATTATCCGTGCCTACTTCCAGACGACTTAAAGCGCTTTTATACTGTCAGTAATGGACTCTCCATCAAGTGGTTCGTCCACTTCCGAGGTATATTGGCTGGATACTACAAATGAATGCTCCACAATGCTTGACGATTCTACTCCAAGGAGAATCAAACCTCGTTGGTCATTTCACCATCAACTCCATCCAGGACTTGCAAAAGATTCATATCAAACGATTTGTGCATCAATGCCGACCAAGCGATCAGCATCGCCTTTCCAATTTCAGCAACGTACGATGCCAAGCGTTGGTACATACCATGAGCATGGAATGCACACACACCCGTTGTTTGATGTCAACAGCTTGATACTCAGGAGCTCGTAGCCTTTCCGCTTGAATCATCAACGAATTTCGGCGACGTGACCGTGGTTTACTTTGCAGGTATGCGAAATTTCACTGGTTGGGTTTTAAGAGAACGGCTTACCAGACTGCACAAAAAGACGGACCACAGATTTGGTTTCGTGATTTGACTGGCAAATGGAGTTTCCTTGCTGATTCATTCGCCAATTATTACCGAATGATGATTGCGCACTTAGGAATCATTGGCTGGCAGGTGAGCGATGCGTATGAAGCTCAGCTTCTATCACATGGTTAACAGACTCGTTGCATCCTAATTAAGGCAATTTTCTCCGATTCTGGGGTGGATCCCATTCGCAAGGTAATTGAATCGAATTTCGAAACTCCAACGTTCAATGACAGATTTGGTTTTGTAGCCATGGTTCTACATGTTTATTCCCACAAGAATTGTTGTCGACGAGCAAGACACCAAGGAAATCCAGCTCAGCAAATCAGCACCTGTAGAGCGAAGCTGGTAGTCTCTGCACGTATGGTATTATCACCTTTGCATTATCAGTCTTCCTCAAAGTAGAAAATGCTTTCATCACGATACTTCATTGCCGAAAAATCCTCACTTGATACCGCTACTACTCGCCGTTTGACTTGCGATGTAGGGATTTCCACGATTCTTGAATGGACCTTCGATAACCCTGGAGAATTTGGCGATCTAAAACATGGATCAACAATGATAAGTTTATTTTTGATAACGATTGCGCTCATAGGTTCATACCTTTTGAGCACGCCGACGCGCAACATTACAAGTTGGTCATCTTCATCTGAAGCATCATCCGACGACTGATGAAAGATATTCAGGATCTCGCATACGTTGAAAAGCAGAAAATGATCGATCTCATTTCCTGATAAATCGGCCAAGACCAGCTCCCCAGTGTGCAACTTCAATGTGTTTCTACGATCATCCCGCCCACAAACTCAGCATATAATTTAAATGCACAGCTCAACTTCACAGAGACATCACATACCGCTCGGCATCACCAATCTGAGCAGTCGCTGCGAGGAGTTGGGGTGGTTCATCATCTGTTTCTGATCGACTTTTCGACTCATTTTGCGAAGGTTGGAAATTCTCATGTTCAGGAGTTAGCAGCTTCTACATAATAATATAGTCAAGTGAGCTCAGTATGATAATATATCACCAATGCCAGAACGAAAAGCCAACCTGAAGAACAATGCACTCAGTCACCCAGGAAGAGTTCTTGATATAAACATGATGTTTTTTTGCGATATACTCGCATGTCTACATCAGATACATAAGCATGTTTTGTAATTTTTGCAGCTCTAAACACTTCTCAATACCGTAGTATGCATTACCTTAGTATATTCGTCGGAAATAATGATATCCACTTGACGTTCACGGGAAGGGATTATATCCTACGGAACGCCGGAATAATCAGCGACATTCTGAGCGCCACATACGAAACATAGCAGACCTCGATGACTCGTTTAGCGCCACACGCTTTCAGAACAAAAGAGATCATAGTGCTCATTGATTTTGCACTAGACTTTTCGGTATGTTGTACGTCATGTGGAATCCCAAACGAGAGACCTGAAAATATGTCCAGCTACAATATCAAAAGAAGTCCATCACATCGTGATAAATAATCCACGTACAGCACTTTATCTTGTGATAATCATAAAGCTTACCTGTTTAACGGGGAGGCATTCAAACTTCATTGTCGTCATTGAATAACCAGAAGGTACGCAATAGCCTTCAAATGGTAAAATCTGCCCAGCTTTGATGCAAGCATGAAGCCATTCCGGGTGTACAACAGGGATTCCGCACGCCACAGCATAAAGAAACTTGAGTTTGCGCCAAGATACAGGAGTGGCAATCACAACGGCTTTGGTGTTATTCGGGCGCATCATATCTTGATAACGATCGCAAAGCTTCCCGCCATGTTCTTCAATAAGCCCCATCAAACTTGCTTCTCCGTCCTTCACAAACCCAGTCAAGCAAAACTCAAATTTATACTTGAACATAGTTCTGGACCGCGATATGTAAGCTCGACTAGATGGTAATGGCGACAATAATTTTGCTCGAGTGCGTACGCTTGGGGTCGACGAGTTCGGTGTCGATATCAGGGATGCTGAGCGGGCTGATACACGAGATACTCGAGGGGTTTCGTTGCGCTGCAAATTCCCTGATGATCCACTCTCAGGCGAAACATAACTTCTTTGTCGTTTCCTTCGAGACGGAGTCGACTCAACACTCGGAGGACGAAAATTTTGCTTTTTTTTCGCCCTGGAATGAGACTGCGGAGTTGATTGGGGCACTTTGTTGTTTATCCTTCGAGATGCACTCGGATTCATTGCTGATGATTCATTGGCGTCGGTAGCGTTGGATTCGAAAGTTGCCTCCTTGTTTGCCACTGGTTGTAGCGTTTCCTTGTCCATAATTTCACTTTCAGTCAATGCCCCCAGAGCTTTCGACGCGATAACACCAACATCGGGTACGCTATCTAGAAGCAGAGATTCGGTTTCTTGGGAGTCTGGCATTGTAAATGAAAATTCCAAGTGGCGTATCGCAGTCTTGGGAGCAAGAGCAACGCTCGCACCACACTGGCAGACTGTACGGCCACAAGTGCATGCAGAGTCACCAAATGTAAAGGACTTTGTCTGGGAATCTGTCAGTTGGGTCGATAATTGCGACCTTTGTTTCTCTCTTTTCTTCAACGCCACGCGATTGGGAGTCCACGGGGACTTGGCAGGAGATGCCTGGCGAGCTCCACTATCGGTCGAAGCCGAGTTCAATCCTACGGACGATTTACTAGTCACCATGAGTGGCTTTGGATCTATCCGCACCGACGCATCGAGGTCAATAATATTATCGGTCGATGGCTGCGTCAAGGCACAATCGTCTTCGTCCTCGTCATCAGCTGGCCGTGGTGATTGCGTCTGGGTAATCGACGGACATGACTGCGTCTCCCTAGGCTCAGTGTGAATCGCTTGCGTTTTCTCTTCATCATCCAGCGCCATCATCTCCGTCTCGTGCTCTTCATCGTTCATGAGAGTTCCAGCTTCACTCAAGTCGTCCGCGTCACCAAACGATTCCGTGTCTGGGTATTGCTCATCCTCCGTCTGTGTCTCGCCATCAACATCTATCGCAGTTGTGTCACTTCCCATTGCCGTCTTGTCGCTTGTTCTCGTTGTTCTCTCATCGTCGTCGACACTTGTGCTGCTCTCATCCAGCGCTGACGTGTTCCCAGCCACGTCATCCTGCGTCTCGCCATCAAACAGCTCTGCGAACGCGTCGTTCTGCGCTCTGGACTCGTTGCTGCCAAGAGGTGAGTTCGACTGCGACGTATCGCACCGGAAATTCGAGTCAAGATCCAATGCGAGTTTCATGCGCGACGCTCTCGCTGGCGGCATGCGCTGCTGATCACCAGGCGGCAACGGAGGACGGCCGCTGCGCATGGCGCCGAACGCGCTCATATCGGCGCTGCACTGCACGCCATCGGCCTCGTCTTCCTCCTGCGACTGGCGCGGGGACACGGCAGTGAGCGCCGCCAGTGGGTCCATGGCTTTCCCTTTGGCGGGTTTCCCATGCATTGCGCGCCAAACCGCGCAATTACTGTACCGTTGTCGAGCACGAGTGATGGTCAGTTAACGGACTCTCCAATAAGTACGGTGGAGGTGAAAGCTGTTGATTGGCTAATTTCGCGTGTTTCAATATCAGCCAATCCGAAACGGTTTTGGTAAGAAAGGCTTCAATGTGTTGCAGTTTGCATTTGGATCTCAAGCGACGAGGACGAAGGAGATGAAGAGCTGCGATTGGGAACGGCTTGTGGCCGCTGGGCTGCCGGCCAAGGACGTACAGGAGGCGCAGCACAAGTACATGGTTGTCAGTGTTCGCTCTTCCCTTGATGGCGAACTCGTCCAAGTTCTGCGGCGCATTCGGTACCAGCAAGAGCGTCAAGACAAGGAGCTCTATGAGACACTTCCCGAGCGCAAACGATCGGGAAGTGTCTCGATTGGTCCAATGCGAATGGAGTTGCTGAGTTTTGAGACAGCCATGAACACGGTGCGACGAGAGAGGGAGAAGGATGCAGAATCTGGGGCTATGACCTTTGCAAGCGCAATCCTGTCAAGTCTATGGGATTTGGTCGCGGCAGCATCAGTATATACCCAGAGCAAATACGATGAAGTTTGTGCCTTTGTCTGGACGTTCATGCAGCTGCCTACGAAGGATCAGGACGATCTCGAGCTGCTATTTGTCAAAGAAGACCAGCTTTGGGCGACAGACTGTGAGATTGAGCAAGCCAAAATGCACTCAAGACCGAAGCAGAAGCAAATCATGACGTCCTGGAGGACGCGACGGATTACGTAGAATGATTTGATGGTACTGTACACTTAGTCTTTTTCCAAGAACTTGCGAACTAAAGATAGAACTCAACCTTCCGACTTCAGCCTCCGCATTTTCATCGCATTGCTTGATGAGCTCGAATGGACAATCAAGCAGCGAGTCACGCCCTTCTCGGAGAGCTGACAGCTGCTGATGGGCACAGCTCTGCTGTATTTAAGACCTCGCTCTACGAGACAGCACTCCAAGTGGAAGCAGATACCAAGAAAATAGCGGCTTTGAAGAAACAATTCCAGGACCAATTGGATTCTCCGACGCAAGCGTGTCTGCGTAGCTGCTCGTGCATCGCATCTGTTAAACGAGGTCGCTATGCGGAGATGACCTGTGATGCGCACAAACTCACGCTCCGCAATTCGAAGCCGTACTCAGAGCAGCTTGGGAGCCAAATTCTGGTGTCCCCCATTCGCGTACCAACCACAGATTTTTATCAGTCCTCACAGCCATTCACCTCCGACAGCGCACTCAGCAGTACAATGAGCCCTCTTTTGCCTGTGTCACCGACCAAAACAAGCCCAGCACGCCTACAGAGAGGCTCTAGAAGCGCATTCTCCCTGCACAAGAACTGGGACGACATCAATGAGATGGTCTCAGCACATATGCTTCCTTCGCTCTCCTCGCCCAAGTTGCTGTGCAAGCCAACAGAGTCAGATACGAGTACTGAATCAGAGGTGCGTCCAGAATTGCTGTCATTCAATTGGCTCTACTGATGCTGATATCTTGGCTTAAATGATAGGCTTTCCCCTTGCATTCTATTGTGCTTGAAGCTCCTTCGTCTCTTACATTGCAGACTGCACTGGACATGTTCGAGAAATACGACAAACTCATTCGATTGCAGGCACAATCGCCACGTAATATGGCTGCTCTCTATACGCGGCGATCCACGCTTCTTGCAGCGCTCGGCAAGTACGAAGCAGCGCTGAGCGATGCAGAACAGGTCGTTCGATTGGACCCCAGAGCTACAATTGTAAGACCAATTCGAGTAGATTACAGCAACTTACCACGATGACAATTTTTTTGTTTGCAGGGTTACTTTCGAAAAGGCTACGCTCTCTGTGGTCTACGGAGGTTTGCAGAAGCCAGTAGTGCCTTCCAACAGGGACTTGCGTACGACATTAGCTGCAGACAGCTGCGATATGCACTCGAAGTTGCGCTGCATCACGTTCGTCATCCTGGGTAAATCGGAAGAAATCTCCCTGGTAAATCCGGAACTCAACCTTCCTCTATTTCCAATATTACATCCAGGCCAGAAGACATCCATTTCTGAATTGGTATATGTATTTATAGTACAAGTTTGAATTTAGAAATGGCTTGCGAGCAGGCAAAATTAAATCAACTGGCTTGAAGGAATTTCGCTGATGCACTGCCGAAAAACCCACATATCACTCGTGGGCTCTCAAGACGTGCCTTTGAAGAATGCGAACCAAGTCACGTCATCAGCAAGAAGAAGACATGCAGTTGATTTGTCGTAATCGCCAAACCTTAACCAGATACTTGGTGCAGTGTTCAACTGGGCTATGTGGTTTTTGCTCATGTTCTTGATGCTTTCACAGTTGCTGACTCTCGTGAATAGCACTACCAAGTCAGTCATGACCAAGACCAATGAACAGGATCCCTCCGCTGGACTGTATCACATTTCTAGCTTCAATGATGAGCCCTACAGCGATCGCGCTGTGGTATGTGTTCAGCACAAAAGAAGCTTTATTGCGTTGGCGGCGAACGATGCTCTAGCATCCGAGACCACTTTAATAGAGGATGCAACGGGCACAGCTCTGCATGGATATCGAGTCATCAACCGAAGCACGAGTGTTTTGCAGGCAGAAGTCAGGCATCGCTGGACTCAGACCTGTCGCCTTATGAACTCGACGATCAACTACATGCTCACAGTGTGCGACACGCTTGGGTATACCAACCTCACGCGTGACAATATCCGTATTGTGGACGACATTTCCAGCGTAACCACCAAGCGTATTTTGAATTCGCTGCCTGTTCTGATCAGTCCATTTTACATCAATGCGTTAACAGCAAGATACATGATCCCTGGATGGAATGGCCATGCATGTGTGCTGCAACTCGCTGGGAATTACGAAGATCCTTCCTCCACCCGATCTTATATATTCGGTATCAACAGAACCACTCGTGAGGCTCGCATAGTGGAAGGGTTGAATCGATCGGGTGGAACGTGGAAGAATGGATGATACGAAGGCTTGGAAGGAATCAAGTGGAATGAAGATATGGTTTACGTTGATTCGTTTAGTGCTGGCAATAAAAGAACTCGCCAGTTTGATCCGATCGCGAAGCGTGAGCTTGGGTATCAAAACGCATGTGATTGTATTGTGCGCACAATTTTAAGCGAGTGGGGCGAATTTCACACCACGATAATTACGAGAGATGTATTTCAATCGTAGTCTCGAACGGTGCGCGGTACGGTCTATCATTTTATCAGGCGACTACCTCAGTGTTTGTTCGATGCAGCTATGGCCTTCATCTCTAATGTCTCTGTCTTCTCGCTCCTCGTTCGCTGGATGCTGGCAATGGTTGCGCAGCATCGAGGGTGGTGTAAAGGCCTCGCTTGTGGCAAAACACCGGCATTGGAGCTATTGCAAACTCGTGCCATGTTTTGCCGATTGCAATGCTCCCCCGGCTGAATATGATTCTAGTGGCGTTTCTTCCGGCCGGATGTGAGTTTGAAGGAGCGCAAGCTGCGCTTACAGATGCCTTGTTTGTTAAGTACCCGTCCATCGTGGATTTTGTATTTATTTATGCAAGTCTACTCAACTCGTTGGCGAAGTTGATGCAGCGCCGTACGAGTGATTGGATATTTACACCGACTATCCTGCTTCTAAGCACTCAGCACTTCGTTCGAGAAGGTATAGCGCACACAAAGTCGCTCGGTATTGGTAGACTGATCACTATCATGCAACCACAAGACTTCATCAGACTCACCATTATCGATCTTTTCGGACCCGAAACTGCGTTGCAAGTGGGAGGGAACGCAAAAACGATACTGATATTTAAACTTGTGGTGGTAGCCATCAATTTGCTGCCGCTCGTATTTTCAGAGAGTATGTCGACGAAAACGACACGATATTGACCAATTCAACCCAGCGCGATCGAAATTTCGCTGACGATTCGGACCTGTAGCGTCGGCGGATTCGATCGATCAGGCTTGTACGATATGAATCAAGGACATCATGTGGCTCTCAAAGCTTATGAGCTGAATCGACTCGGATATGTAGCGTTTGGCGATCGGTATTTGATGTTATGGGAGCATTGGATACACTGACTACGTTTCGACAGCTTCGATGTGTATACATGCTGTGGAACCAACGAATTATGGTTTTTATGGTGGAGGAAATACGACCAAACGTTTTCAGAGCTTCTGCTCATGGGAAGCTTGTATCTCTGCACGACGTAAATCTGAACCGAATTGCTTGGTGGAACATCGATGCTCGACCGTTTTCGTAAGCGGTGTTGTTACGGATTAAATATCATTCATCATGCATGTCGAAATGACAACTAACATACATTGGGATGCGTATAACATGATTATGAGTCCTCGCGGAATTTTAGTAATCTAGTCGCTGAAGTCTATTCACTTTTCTTGATTGTCGGCTGCTCTTAGTGTTAACGTCACTATTTCGGATTTTCATGCCACTAAATCGAGCGCACGTTCTATTTAAACGGTTTCTCTGTCCATAATCGGATGTACGAACTTGTAGCTGCTGAGACCTGCGGCTACCCAGTCTACGACGTGATCTATGGACAGCACGTCAGCTGCGAAGATTCCGAGATTCACGTCTTCAAAGCCACGCTGCAAATGAGCAAAAATTCGAGGCTCTGTAGACTGAAAGTTGTTCTTCACGTTCACGCAACAAGGACATATGTTCACTGGAGAGCTCGCTGCCAGTGCAGAACGCCTTACTGAGCACAAGCTAGTGGGACGTCATTGCAGCGGTGTAGAACTTTCACCATGTTCACGACAAGATGCTACAGCCAGCTGCGTTCAGGTCTGCGTCCATCCTGACGATGCACAGGAGTAGCTGTTGACCACTCTACCCGCAAACATGCCAATACCACACCAGGTCCCTAAGTTTACTGATTCAGCGTAGTATCAGCATTTTTGCGCAAGGCTCTCACACTTCTGTCTGCGCAAAAGGGTACTCAATTTTTTTTTTTTAAATGCTTTTGCGAAACAAGTACGATCGATGTGAATTTGCTGGATACAGTATGAACCTGATGGTTCATAGGATTAATATAGATTATACACTATTATATACTCGCGACGAATCGTTATACAGGCAGGTACAAAGGTTGTATCGCCGTTCAGTACGTACAATCATCCTGCTTAGCCTTCAAGCCGCACAGAAACGAATCGAGCGCCCAGTTTTGCGGTGAAACCTCGCTGATGCTTCGCTCGAATAGCTCGTCAGTCCATGGCTGAGTAAGGGGGCAAACGAATTCGTAGTTGCTGAAGACTGGACCAGCATAAAGCACGTTGTTGACGGCAAACACACCGAAACTGACGTCTCCGACGCCACATTGTAAGACCCCTCCAGGGTCCTCATGCTCCGTGGATGGCAAGTTCCTGTTCAAATCGGCGATGAGAATGTCGCGCTCACAGGAATCTTGGCTGCCATTGTAGAACAACTTGGGGTACCAGCCACACTGCAGACCATCGTCGTGTCCACGCTGCTCTTGCATCATGTTCTTGAGGAAGTTCTGCTGCTTAGAAGTCAGGTTCTTGTTACCAATCTGGCGAACTGCGATCTTATGCAGCTTTTTCATCGTTCGTGCAAACTGGCGGAGGAAGGCAGCAGCTTCTGGGAACGGTTTGGGGCGAAGCAGTCCAAAGAACCGCCCGTGCTTCTCTGAAGGATCGCTTAGAGACCCAATTAGATCGGCAGCTCGGTCGGCCATGTCCTTCATCTGGGCCCAGAACTCCGGGTATGGGTCCACATAGCAGTTATCACCACGTTCACGTGAAGACATGTGCATTTTGGCCTGTTTGGGGTAGAGCGCTGATTCATGGCGGAACTGGGCGTACGAGGCGAGCTGTGTGTTGACCATGCGCATCTTCCACTCTGGGGAGTGGAAAACTGTGGCCCGGTCTGCTGGTGACTTAGACAGTTCGCGTAGCGCTTCGATCCAGTGCCGCCCGATAAACTTTTCCTTTGGATCGCATTCGCCAAACGAACAGTCGATAGTTTCACGAAGAGCGAGCAGGTTGGGCGTGTACTGGATGCCGTCGCGGAACTTGACGAAGGCAAGGTCTTTGCCATCGCATTCCACTGCCTGCATGCGTCTGGCGATCTCTTTACTGGCTGCATCATTGCCAAACAACGCAAATGCGATATCCAGTGCACTTGGGATCCGTCTTGGCTGATCGCCCAGCTTGGAATCGATCTGATCGTCCACAAGTCGAGAGAAGATGAATGAAGTCCAGACGAACCGAGGGCGGAACAGAGTCATTGTAATCGGGGTCATACTTGGCGACTGGTCTGAGTTGATATCTGCCACGTAGATTCGCTGGACAATCTGTAGCTGAAGTGCCGAGAACTTGTCCTTGTTGGCCATACCATTCGGAAAGTACACTTTCGAGAGACAACTGCGACTGGGAACGAGTTCATTCAACTGCATGAGGATCATCGCATGAGAGCCAGCGTCTCCATCGCCCAGTAGACTGGACAGTAACGCGTCCATC
>JAADVW010000571.1:0-22378 GCA_023335875.1 Elongisporangium prolatum | reverse complement strand
GCTGTCCAATCTCGGTACAGCTCCAAGTTTCTTGATTTTCGATCGTGATAAGGGACTCATTCCGGCGGTGAAGGCCCTTGACGTTGTCCTGGATCATTTTTTCTGTTTCCGACACATGATGGAAAACTTCAACAAAAAGTTCAAGTCCAAAGAGCTGAGCCGGGTGCTTGGACGATAGCACGTTCTCTTACTGATTTTGACTTCAACACCCAGCTTCAACATATGGTCGATTTGAACCCTGAAGCAGCGCAATGGCTTATGGACGTAGATGCTGCTAAGTGGTCACTATGCTTCAGCCCTTGCCCTCGGTTTAGCATCTTTACCTCAAACCATGTCGAGTATGTGAATGGAGCTTTGGCTGGGATCAGGGAGCTACCCATTCTTGACTGTCTTATGGCAATCGAGAGGTATGTTGGTATGAGATAGGTTTCGAACCTCGAAGTGTCCAGAAGCTGTGGGGGTATCACCAAACGGGCGTCGAGCCGCGTTGAACTATCCCTACAGAAATCAGTTTAAGCTCAAGTTGAGTCTTACTCTCCTGGCGCGTTTATCGTAACGACACATATACGACAATACGACCCACCTACTGAGTTCCAAGTCAAGCCACTTCAAATAAGAGCGTCGTGTGATTGTGGATTTGAAATTGATATGGGTGCACTATGTATCCATTCCCTTTCATGCTTGAAGAAAATGAACCGACTCAGTCAGATGAGTCAGTATTTTAACAAGACGTGGAAGGTTAGCACATACTGCGACGAATATAGCCAGTCCAGTGATATGCAATATGGTCCTTCAGTGCTCAAAAAGTATCTTAATACTTCAGAATGTGCGGCTCAGAGAATTGCGAGCGTCGCAGACGTCCAAAAAAAAAACGTCGACGTGAAAGCCAGACCGCCACGTTGCAGCTTTCCCGTGAACCAAAGAAAGTGCGACGATGCGGTATGTGTGGTAACGAAGGCCACAACAAAAGAGTGTTGTTCTTCCACTTGACCGACTCAAATGTGAAGTAATCAGTCTAGATGTAGTTTACGTAGACTATCTATACGTGCGAACTAGAACCTGAACTATACATTATATACATCACCAGACTCATACACATTCAGCATTTTGCCCATGAGGTAACGTCCTATCTCCATGTATTCATTGTCGTTATATGTGCACGCTCGTGTAGAGAGAAATCAATGCATTTAATCATAAAAGATCTTCCGTTCCTACCTCAGTGTTAACAGCGCTGGATCAACCCCCTAATTCCCTTTTTATCATACTGCCACAGTCCTTCACCCCTTCCATCCGAAGACGTGGGTTGGGACCCTCTTACGAGCTGTGTTAAGGTGGTCTAACTGATGTTTAGCGGCTTAGGAGTGCACTAGATAGTACTGTCTTAAAGTATACGTAGCTCTGAAACAGTTAAGACATACACCTTACAAACTTCATATTAAGCAAACCTAAATTCAATTTGAGTTAACCTAAACTCACTTTGAGAAAACCGTAGAAACCAATATCCAGCTAAAATGCATTACCTCACAAACAAAATATAAAGTTTTAGGTTTCAACAGGCATGTCAATCAAATCACTGACGTCCATATGGAAACGGCAGGTGTGGTCATAAAAAGCCTTGCACTTCTCAGGCGTGACTGCACCAGGTAGAAAAAGGTCGGCTGCTTGCTTCAAAAACATACGTCAGTGAGCCTTCATTGTCACACCAGCTGGTGTATGGATGATGGCCTGTCGCTGGTCTGAAAGATATTGCTTTACCTTGGCCTTGAACGAAGAAAATACATTCTCGATCGGGTTCAACATCGGAGAGTAGGGCCAAGGCGAAGCAGCTTGACGCCAGCAAAGGCAGGGTCGGCGAACACCTGTTCGACCCGCGAGTGACTGGGAGCATTGACTAGAACAACCACTGCATTGTCGAGAGCCACTGTTGCCTTCATGTGCTGCAGCGTGCGCCGGAGAAAGTCATTTACGGTCGGTCACTTGTTGCTTCCAAAGCGCTTCTCATAGAAAACCATGCCGCGAATGCTGATGCATTCTGACACATGAATGTTTTCTCCGCCTCCTGCTGTACGCAATTGCAGCGAGCGCTGTCCTTGGCGACCCCCGTCTTGGGTGCTTGAGCATCAGGTGTTGTAGTTTGCCTCATCAACGTAATAGATGTCCTTTCCCTGTGCTTGATATGACAGCAGCTGCGACAGGTACTCGCGACGCTTCTTTTTGTTTATGTCGGTCTTCATGTACTGGGAGACGATGTGGATCTTCTTCAACGAGATGCAGAGACCATCCAGTCGCTTCTTGATTGCTTGCGGGGTCACTTCAACTTGAAACGTGGCTTCAATCTCGTCGGACATCTGTTGCAGAGTCAGGTAGCAGTTTGTCTCGATTCTGTCCTGCAGGTGCTCCAGATGCTGCGTGGTAATCTTCTCGTAACGATTACCACCGCGGCTGTCGCAGATATATGGCGCTTGTTTGATGACGAACCTTTGCACTCAGTTGGAAGCCAACTGATGTTGACGCCGTTGTGCACAGCGACAGTGTGCCAGTCCTGGGCTTCCTTGGCAGCGTCTATGATGCGCATGTTGACAGCATCGGTGTAACGCTGGTACTTGGTTGGAGCCATGGTGAGGCACGCGGGAGATTGGATAGTGAGCGCTCTGCGGGCCGCGCACGCCATGGGTTCCATGTGCTCATCTCTTTTTGGCGGTAAGTTTCCCTCCTTTTTGTTCCTGTGTAAGTTTATATGAGTGTATCTGATTTTAATATGTTTTATAGAGGACTTGCGCAAATTGAATTTTGGTTTTCTCAAATTGAATTTCGGTTTGCTTAATATGAAGTTTAAAAGGTGTAGTCTGCTCAAGCTGAGAGAGGCACCCTAAACTTATACCAAATTGGGACTTGATACCCACACACACCGTTGCAACCGAGATGCTTGATTTGTTTGAAGTCCAAAATTGTACAGTATAAATGCACGCACTTGGTCAGCACATCGATACCCACAGAAAACAGTGAACCTCTCTAAACAGATATGTTGCGCACTTATGTAAGAGCGCGCACGAACTTAGCTTACCACCTCTGTCCCAAAAAAGTGTTACATTTCACGGAGGTGACTCTATTTTTTTGTTTTTTTATATAATCAAGTGCAATAACTGTATTCGACTCGTTTCTATTTGAGCTTTCCCTGTCATTTATTTCGATTGGATTGCTTTCTTTTTGACCTCACTACGCATCTATTTATTAAGTTGTTTGTGAACCTTAACACTAAAAATTTCGCCAGGGTCTGAAAACGACTCATTTTTTGCAGAAGAAAGCAACGGCCTCAAGATGTTTTTTTAAGTTCAATGGATAGGGTCCCACTAGCTCCTTTATTGACTAATCAACAGGAAGGACAACTCGATTTGTCGGAGTTTTTGACTAATCAAATCGAGCCTCAGTTTTGTGCCTACGAATTTAGTGAAACCCTTAAAATAAGCAAAGAATTACCAAAAAGAAAAGGTTACAAAAATCAAGTCTATGCTAAACCGAGGGCATTTTGGCAAAAATACTAGATTAGGTAGACTTATTTTAGCCTCAGTCTGACTGGATCAAAAATAAATAAACAATTTTAGCCAATCAAAAATTTCAAAAATATAGTGTGAGCCACAACAAAAGAAATGTTACGCTTTTTTTGGGACGGAGGTGGTAATGTGCTGTATCTAGAATAGGGTCCGGACCTCAGAAGACGCAGGTCCAAAAATACCCACTGTATCACCGACGGCTTTCGTCTAATGCATGTGTTTTTCACAGTCAGGTCTACCTGCCATAGCATATACCTGCAAAACATGAAAGTGCAATCAAATTAGTAAAGGAGATCCACATTATACGACCGTGTCGTTTTGCTGCAATAAAGCGACACCACGTCCTTTCCGCCAGAAAAAGCGACAGACCTTAAACCACGAAAAAACGACACTCGTGTAAAGACTTCGGGATGCTCATTGCGTAAAAAGAGCAGGACCGAGCACACGTCGCCGCTCATCCAACGCTGGCAGCACTGAATGGTGGGTAGAACCGCTGTACGTGGAATGAATTCCGCAATGATTAACGTTGAACAAATGATAAATGCAGCAGATCGCCTTTACGAGCACCCAAAACCAGTCAGATCTGCAAGCCTCGGTCAATGATGTCATAGCCGATCATATTGCAAGCAGACCGACAACACCATTAAGCAATACGGCTTCAAACAGGGAGAGTTTATTGACTGGTGTACGCACGCGAGAAACCTTGACGATGGATTTCTTGTTACTGAGCGAAAATTGGTAATGTTCCTCAAGAGCTTTGTCATTGCACGTGGCAACCAGCGAAAGCGAAACGCAAACGGCACGGCAGTTCCTTTGAGCAAAGAAGGCATTCAAGCAAGCGTATGCAAAAGCCGTGATTGACATTTACAAAGTTCAGCAATCTCTAGAGAGCAATCCCCACCCGCACCCGTGAGGCAAGGCTCTCAAAGCTTTCTTCGAACTGTTACGAAGAGGTGAAGTCAAGAGACAGAGGGAGAAGTTTATTGATCAGGGGATTGGCACTGTACTCGACGGCTACAATCTTCACATGCGGTTGTTGAGTGAGCACTGGATGAAGCAAGGAACAGGCGTTACGCTACGGAATCGCGTTGATTTTTCGCTTGGTCACGCGCTATTGACAAGAGAGGAATCAAAACGCTACATAGAGCTTCCAGACATGCTATCTCTGGAGCTAGCGACGAAGGGCCCCAGCCGTGTCGTTCGCTAGTAGTTATCATGAACAAGGGCAAAACAAATCAATTCGGACGTATTGAATATGGTGCTGCTCTTCGACACAAGCTTCGATTTGCCGTGTTGGAGCTGTTGCATTCTATCTGTTCTGAAGATGGCAAATTGCACGTGAACCTTATCCGAACTTAAGCGAGAAGAAGCAATGTACAATATTCGGTTGATCAAGGGAAATGACCGCGAGAAAGATATATCTTACGGTGCTCAACTCCAAGGTGTGAAAAAAGCATTTAAGGTTTGCGGTATTGATTCGACAGTATGGGCACATGCCAACCGTGACTCTGCAGCAAAACTTGCTGAAGCGGCTGAAGCAAGCGAAGCGCAGATTCAGCGGGCAGGTCGATGGAACGGAGAAGAAATGGAAGGCTGCTACCTGACGAAGCTTCCTAAAAACGCGATGAGAGAGCTCTAGCAGGCTTTGGCAGCAAGTCTGGTGTTTACTGGCTTCGCCGTGCATCCGTATCTCCTTCACTAGATCTCGATCAAATGGTATCTCCAGAGATTGAAAAATGGGAACATTATTTTGCGACGTCAGACACGACTGAGATAGCAGGAATAGCGCCTCACAGCTTCTGGTGCGCTTACGACCAGTTATTCTCCAAGACGCGGTCACGCCTATTACAAGATTCCCTGGTCATTCGCTTTGGGATCATTCGGTTTTTCAGTCTGACCAATTTATCAGGTTCAAAAACGAGGTGAAAGAATCTGTACTGAAGGCTGAAATTGACCCACTCAAGTCATCCCTTGATCGACTACCAAACCATGTTGCACAGGTGATCGGTGAAGGATTTCGTTAAGTCCACTCCAAACTCGAGAGATAACGAAAGAAATACGAGTGATTTCCAATCAGCAACATCAAACACCACTCCGATACATTATAAAGCCTGTAGAAGATCATCAAGCATCTATGCTTGATGTTATTACTGAATATGAGACAGTGACACCCTCCCTGCAGCCCAGTACTAGGTGTGAGAGTAGTCAACATGCAAGCTACAAGATGAGCAGAGGTTTTGAATCAGTAGTCGACATATGGCAAGAGTACACGACCGGACTTGCAGGCTATCCGTCAATCGTCGACATGGAGCGAACACATGGAACGAGCTGGCATCAAGCACCAACAGAGGCACGCTTTTTTAGTCGGCGTCGCGTATACTCTGAGCACATCAAGCGTCTTGCTATCCGAGATAAAATCATTGAAGGAAGGCTGCACATCGTCTTGAAAACCAACGTTTTGCCCTGGGTGCCTCTCTCAATAAGTTCGCTAATCACCTTCGGCAGTCTACACTCGTGAATGGGGGCAAGTGTTAAATGGGATATAATCAGACATTGTCGCTGCAAAGAAAAGACAAATGGCTTTTATGACTATAGAAAGAACAAACGTCTAAAAAGTCAACTAAAAGACAGTCCTAATTATCAGAAAAAAGACAATTGTCTTTAATAAGTTTTTTAAAGACTTAGTCGTAGCTACATTTGTGCTTCTTGCTAACTCTAACGCCATGCGTGCGTGCCATATGGCGCGTCAGGTTCTCGACTGGGTTGACACCCCTAGGCACGTGGTCACAGTTATGGAGTTGGCAACGGCGATTGTCGACGCTGTCTTGAATGCTAGGCAATTGTTCACCCAGCAGTGGCATGATGAAAGTATTTCCTTCGACATCCATGGCGGGATCTGTTGGGTTACTCAGATAGCAGTGCACGCGAAGGTTGCGCTTGTCGTAGGCGGCGCCTGCGTGGATTAGGTCACCCCGGAAGAAGACCATATCCCCAGGGTGCAATTGGATTTCTTCCGTGTCGTCCTCGTCACCGACAAGACGGTTCCATCCAAACGAGTGGATGATGGTGACAGACTCAAGCGCAAGAAAAGGATTGGCCGGCACATGTTCGTAGTCGAGAACAGAATCTCGGAAGTCGGCTTGAAGTCGGTGTGCATCGCCTGACGCGTGCAACCAGGCAGAGATTTTAGCAGCATTCAGTTGGAGGCGACATGGTTGGGAAAGAACCACTTCCACGTGTAAACCAGCGCCAAATACCAGATCATCAATGATTGTCTGTGGTAGCAGGCAGTGGATCCGTAGATCATCGTAGAGAAGGTCCTCTCTATTATCGCCCGCAGGCTTTGGGCCCAGAAAGACGCGCCTCCACCCTCATGGGTTGTTATCCAAGTTGATGGCATTCTTGCTGTCAAGGCCAAGGATACCGGCGGCGTCACCGGGCCCAATTATGTCCTGCAAGACGACGTAGCCCTTCTTCAATGCGTGCTCGAGCATGATAATAATCGAAAGTGGACGACTATTTTCTATGTTAAAGCGACCCGACGTTTCTTATTATAATTCCGGCGTGGATGCCCTGTCGCTTTTGTGTCTTTTTTTGCCCTCAAAACCGACACAGACTCGCGTGTCTCTTCCACTGCGTCGTTTAATTAAAGAAAAACGACTGGTGTCACACATACGTTTACCTCTTCAAACGTATTCGAATCAGGTCTCTCAGGTCTGATTTTGTTTCAGCCGCCAGGTCCGAGATACAGTACAACTACTGTATACTCAACATAGGTTTCGGTAGTTTTATCGTGCATGTGTAAATTACGTGTATTTTATCTACGAAGTGACTCGAGCGTTAAACTACAGGAAATATGGCGCATTTTTTTATTTATTGTTGAACTGAGGAGTATTTTTTTATTAATGTTTCATATTGGGGATAATATTTTTATTGTCCCAATAAAATAATTTTACAGGTGTGATCTGATTGGCTAAAATAATTTACAGCTGCTTTGACGAAGTTGCCAGCAAGCAATGAAGTCGTTGGTGGTGTGGTGATCGGAGACGGCAGCGTCTTCGTCGTTATATCGATGAGCGCAAGAAAGTCGGGCATCTGAAGGATATGATTAAGGAGAAGAACGGATATTCGCTGCCTGCTAAGGATCTTAGCCTCTACCTTGCGAAGAAGGGCGACAACTGGCTCACGACGGACGACCCTGATGTGTTGCAGTTGATAGACGGCGTTGTTGCTCCAGCGATCAGCGATATAATGAAGAACGAAATGGATCCAAGCTATCGTGTCCGTAACACCGCGTTCGGTTTTCCTGATGAAGACGCCGCTGAAGATGGTGAAATCCATGTTCTGGTGGTCGTACCAGCAACTGCTGTTGGAACGACAGCATTGTGGCTGGTTATCGATTGCGAATGCTCTCAGCACAAAAGGAGTTCGCTGCAGGCTCTACCGCCTGGCTGGAACATATCTTGGGTACTATGATCCTGCTCGTCGCACTGGTGATAAAAATAACGCGCTTTGGTATTAAGACGAGACCTTGTGTATCCATATTCTGTTCAAGACAGGTGAGCATCTCGTTGCTGTGTGGCAGTCTGCTTGTGTTGACTGACTAGGTTTTTTTTCAGAAGGAAAGGCTTTGCGATTTGACAATGCCTTACAGGAAGAACCAGTTATGCTGGGCTCTCCGCTGAATGGCCAATGACTTACGACAAGTGTTGCGCGAGTTGAAGGTGTGCCGATTGAACTACAGCGCATCTACTTCATTCATGATGACCCACTGGAGTCGGATTCACCGCAAGACTCAGTGTCATCGATTTCGTTGACTACAAGTGTGGCAGTTGTGGACGCTTCGACTGACGAGTTTCGGTATTAACGGATCGAACATGAGCGGTACTTCCTGCCGTATGGTAAAGCAGAGAGCTGCCACTTGGTATCGAAGAAGCACAGCAGAGACCACAAACGAGAATTCGCCAAGTATGATCGTGACGCGAACAATCGGCTTGCACTTTCTCGCGAGATGCATGGATTTTATGATGGTCTCATTGAATTTTCCATCATCAACATATTTCCAGGTTCCGTAGACAAGAATCGATCCGTCGGCAACAGATACAAGTATGCGCGCGTACATATTGTGTGTTGGAAAGGATGCTTACGCTCGAGTGTCTAGGTCGAGGTCTTCGTGAAAGTTTTTGATGCACAATGCAAAGATCGCGTCTTCAGTCGTCTGAAAGAAGGAACAGTGCAGGCGGATGATCCACTCATGATGAAGACTTTTGTCTGCGTGGAGAATCCAGAATCGTTTTGTTTCTGTCTGAGATGGAAGTACGACGAAAACGATGAGCGCTGGTCTAGCTTCCTTGCTATGACTCCCGCAGTCGATTGAGAAGAGTTCCGAGGTTCCAGAACCGCGAAAATTCCCAAACGATGTCGTACTTACTAGAGCTGCTGTGGTGCTTCAATTCTATAGTGAAATGCTTCCGAAATTTTCGGAACCAACTTTTAATATCTAGAATGGCTGTGTTTAGAGCATCTCCACCGCGGCTCTCTATACGGAACTTAGTCCCACATTGTGTGTGTATAAAACCTACCATGATCACAACAGTTGATGTTACATCGGTTCGGTGACATGGAAATCAGGTTTCAGAACTTTACGCACTACTGGATTTAGATAACTACAAACTCTGACAATTCCTATGAATTCACATTTGGATTTAGTGAGTGACATCCCGCGTTCTTTCTCTTAGTGGACGGACGTATTGGTTTAGGTTACATTGTCCGCTCAACCTGTGCATAAAATGGCATCTAGAGAACCCCTATACCCCCTTACAGACCACGTTAATGTACTATGCAATACAGTAAACAAGATTCAGGTTCGAACACTGCAAATGAGACCAACCACCATGGGGTTTTATCGAAAAACGCCTCTGAAGTCTGAGGACCGATATTCGTATCTAAACGAATTCGCGAGAAAACGGTGAATTTATGTTTGTCAAAAAATGCCTTGGAGGTTGGCATGGCAAGCGAATATGACGAGGAGAGCGCCTGGGAATGCAGCTCGGCTGACTCGACACCGAGAGGAGAGGATAGCAGCCCTGAAGAATCTGAGGGAGAGGAACTCGACCAGCACTCGGACGAGACGCTGCGAACTGCAGTTACAGCTAGTAACATTTCGACATTTTTGACACCTGGGTTTGGTCAAAACTGCAATTTTGAGAAGGATAGAGAACGAATTTGGTGATTCTGAGAGCACCAGCGGATGCGCAGCGAAATTTAAATCTAGATGAGTCTAAAAAAGAAAAGAAAACTCTTTTAGCCACGTTGAGCAGTCATTGTGTTTCTCTTTTCGGGGAGCTTGATACCTCTACGTGTAGCTGAGATCGCCTTCTTTCGCATGCAACCCTGACATCGCGATTCGTACTTGGTGGTTAACTTTCTATCCGTTTTCCGTGGTCTCATATATGACGTGATAAGCACTATGCTAGCATCTAAAAACTATGCTGATCAGCGTTTCAACTTTATAATATAAGACGAATACGACATGTATTGGATTCCTATGAGTTGCGCTGTACGACCTTGGACGCGGTCTCAGCTAACCGCTTCATGGTCGTGTACTGCGACTGCGTGAGCTCTCGCGAATTCGGGTCCACACAGCAGACACTGCCAATGACCGTATCATCATCGGCCTTGAGCGGGAATCCGCAGTAGAAGTTCACGTTGTAGTCCTTCACGACGCGGATATTGCTAAAGCGGATGTCCGACTCGACATGTGGCACCATCAGAGGCTTGTCATCCATAATCAGCTGATTGCAGAAGCCTTCATGGCGTGGCAGCGTGCGGCTGGCGAAGTGATTCGAGTTCGCAGCTACCACGTGGTACGTGTCCTTTTGCACGACCGTGATCATGCTGGCCATGCAACCGAGCTCCTTGGCAGCGAGAGAGCAGATGATGTCGAGCTCGCGCTGTTCCGCGAGCTCCTTCATATTGAGCTTGTTCACGATCTCCAATCGCCGCTCTTCGTTCGCTGGGATCACGGCTGGGAGAGCCTCTGTCGGATCTTCCGTGGGCGAGATAACGTACTGCCGAGACTCGGCACCAGCGAGCACGCATTGGTCCAGAGGCAGCGGCTCATCGTTCATGTGGTCCTTCATTGCCTGGACAGCTTCATCCGTCGAGCTGTCATCGGTCAATTGCACGGCAGGCTGCTTGTCTCCGGCCTCTTGCTGGATGAGGTAGTTAATGACGTTCATCACTGAGGCGTGGCGGACCCTGTTGGACGTCGTATTGAGTGTGTCTTCCAGCAATCCGGTCAGCAGCGCGGCGCTAAGGCTGCGTCTCGATCTGGTGGAATGGACGAATCGGCTCGAATCGTCGGCCACGACGTGCGCTGGCTGGAGGTCGTTCTTCGTGATGTTCTTGTAGATCGACGCATCCACACGCTCGATGCAGCGGTGGCAGATGCGCACCGAATCCAGGCGAATGCTTCGACGAGATGTGCGCTCACGCTCGTGGATGGCAAAGCATTTGTCGCACACGATATTGCCGCACAGATTGCAGATCTTCTGCTTGACCATGAGGAACGACCGCGTGCATCGCACGCACTTGGGCAGCGAGATCTTCATGGCCACAAGCGAGAGGCGCGGGTCCACCATGACCTGGAAGCCCAGTCTCCGACGACGCAGGATCCGCAGTAAGCTGCTGGAAATCTGCGTCATTTGCTTGAGCCGGTGCTTGGCCATTCGTTGAGATGTGCTGCCGGACATAAACTTGCCCATAAATTTACCCACTGACAGCGAACTCTCGGCGTACATGCGCACGCGTGTGATGCGGTTGCTGGGCTCTTCATCGAACGACTAGGCCATGAACACGCCGCCGCCTCGCGGGGTCTGAGTTCGGCCGCTTGTCGGCTCCGCGAACACGTCGTCATGGTGAAGCGAGAACATGGTCTTGGTGAACGAGAGCTTGCCGCTCGATTCTTGCTTCTGCTTGATGAGGTCGATGTAGAACCACTTTTCGCTGCGGCGGAACATGCTCTTATGGCGGTCGAACACGGCGTACTTGACGCTGAGTTGAGTGGTGCTCGTGGGTGACTCGGAGCTGGACTTGGTGTCGGATCTGATCGTGCGCGTAGATACATTCGACGTGCTCAGGTTCTCGACGTCGTGCAGCAGCTCGCCGTAGAGAAACTCCTTGCCCCACATGGCCTTCATCACGTCCACGTACTCGGCCGTGGACTTGACCAGGAACAGCTGCAGCAGTTCCTCTACGTTGCACGGCAGTTCGCTTACGGCCACGACCGAGTACGTCCCGCCCTTGGTGTCCTTGCACGAGTAGATGGCTGTGTTTTCATTGCTGCCGTGCTTGCGCTTCCACCGAGATGTGGGCGCCAGCAGGTCCTGCTGTAGCGCATCCCAGTGCAGTGACTTGTCGGCCTGGCTGCCCATGGCCATGAGCTGAGCATCCGTCAGCCCCATGTTATGCGCGCCCGTGTTGCGTCTGCGGGTGTCCGTGTGGTAGCCACGCTGGCTATCGAAGTCCAGCGGGTCTGTCGCGGTGCTCGAGCCCGAGCGCTGGGACCCGAAGGCCTCGTTGATCTTGCGACTGGAGTCCGAAGCCATTGCGCTTGACAAGCAGCTGGTCGTTTGCAGAGTGACCACAGAGTGACTGGGATTTGATCCACCCATCCAGCCAGTAGCCAGTCAGCCAGAGCATTAGCAACCAGTCTAAGTGGCTCTCCTCCCCATCCTCATGCCAAAGCACGAGTGTATTCTGTTCATAGTACTGTATGTTACATTTGAATCTCCGGATATCGTAACTAATTGTCATAAAAATACACAGTCATCAGGGCTAGGTTTTATGGATTAATATATATTTTTCTTGCGTTTCGAATGGATACCACACACAGCCTGCTTTCAAAAGGCTGCAAAATCTTAGCTTCGGCCCGAAAGCATTTGCATTCTTGTTGGATTTGCTGGCATACTGTACGCTCGGGCGTCCACATTTGATGAGTTGAAGCTGATTTCTTTATTCGCTGGCTTTATTCACCTATCCCTATGTATTCTGGATGTATTTTAGTAGATATGTATAAAAACCTTAGTAATATATGCAATTATCGTGTGTTAACAGTCCTGAATTGCGTAGAAACAAGAGCCAACGAAAGCTGAAGCACAAGAGTGGCACTGGTGCCCAGAGAACATGGCTGAGATGAAGAAGACCCCTTCTCAAGAGAACAAGCCCGAAAGTCAGTCATGCGAGACTCGACCTACAAGTTTTGTAGCTGATCCATGTATCAATGACTTCCCAGCGTCCAGCTTGATGACCATCGTCTGAGGAACCAATGTCACTCGTTCCACCAGCGACGATTAGCTTTAGACCTCGATCGGATCGAGATGGGGATGAAGTTGATCCCCATCTCTGCGCATAGAGGCGCGATGTGAGGACGCTTTCTGGTCTGTCGAGAGAGAGAGCGAGTCTGAACCTGAACGGATGCGCATGATTACAGGAGCAGTCACTGATTACCGGCAGCTCATGTCACACAAAAGACCCAGCAAGTGCAGGATGAGAATCGCTACAGTAACTACAAGTATTTTAATAGAATACAGCAACGTTTGCACTTTAGAAATGCCTTTTCTGGCGTGAATAAATCCTTTCTGCTCTATCTCGAGCTCTTCCTCTGCACAACCTTGGACGCTGTCTCAGCCAGCCGCTTCATGGCACTGTACTGCGACTGCGTGAGCTCTCGCGACTGCTGGTCCACACAGCAAACACTGCCAATGACTGTGTTGTCTTCGGCTGTGAGTGGGAACCCGCAGTAAAAGTTCACGTCGAGTTCCTTGCGCGTCTGAATGTTGTTGAAACGCACGTCGGCCTCTGGGTGCGTCACCAACAGCGGCTTGTCGTCCATGATGAGCTGGTTGCAGAAGCCGTCGTTGCGCGGCAGGTCCTGGTTGGTCAGGTGGCTCATGCTAGACGCCAGCACGTGGTACGTTTTCTCCTGTACGATCGTGATCATGCTAGCCATGCAGCCAAGCTCCTTGGCTGCGATCGAGCAGATGATCTCGAGCTCCGGTCGCTCGCTCACCTCCTGCATCTTCATGCTGTTCACGATCGTCAGTCGTCGCGCTTCGTTCGACGGGATCGGCGCTGGCAGCGCCACGTCCGGGTCTTCACCAGGAGAGATCAAGTAATTGCGCGTCTCGGCGTTGGCGAGAACGCATTGATCCAGGGGAAGCGGCGGCTCCTTGAGCTTTCTCTGTAGCTCCTCGAGCGCGCCTTCAGTCAAGGTCAGAGATGTCGAGGCCGTGGAGCTGGTCTCGTCGCTGTCCTGCTCCTTGATAGCCTTGATGATCTTCATGACTGACGTGCGGCGCTCGTGCGTTGACGCAGTCTTGAGCGAGTCCTCTAATAAGCCAGTTAGTACGGCACTGCTGGAAGAGCGGACAGATACCGATCGCACGCTGCCATTTGCGGTGCTCCCATTCAAACGGTCGGCTACAACGCGTGCTGCTAGGAGATCTCCGTGCCCGACGTTCGTGAGCTGAACAGAATCAACGCGGGCGATGCAGCGATCGCAGACGCGCACAGAATCGATGCTCGTGCGCAGCGAATGCGTCTTCCGCTCTCGCTCGTGGACGTTAGAGCACTTGTCGCACACAATGTGGCCGCATAGCATGCACAGCTTGGGGTGCACCATCAAGAACGACTTGGTGCACCGGTCGCACTGCGGCAGCGAGATCCTAAACTGCGATGTGGCCACGTTCGAGTCCACAAACACTTGGAAGCCGAGCCGTCTTCGTCGTAGGATTTTCAGCAGAGCTGGAGCTGTGTGCGCAAACTTTAGGAGCCGGTTCTTGACCATTCCCTGGGAGGCGAGATTGCTCGGGTCGCTGGTACTGGTGCTGTTGTCGTCAGCTCTCGCCGTGTTGTGTTTGCCTGCGAACTTGCTGATGGCCTTGCTGAGCTTCGTCTTGTTGCTGGCCAGCGAGCAGTCCGCATAGATCCGTACACGAGTGAGCCGTCCGCTGGGCTCCTCGTCGAACGAATAGCCCACAAACATGCTGCCTCGATGGCGCACGTGGTTCAGGCTGTGGTCGCGGCGCCCTTCGTTCACGATCACGTCGTCCGGATGCAGCGACAGGATCGTCTTGGTGAACACACGGCGGCCTGTGCGTGGGTCCTTCCTCTGTCGCAAGAAGTCGAGGTAGAACCATTCCTCGTTGCGGCGGAAGACGTTGGACTTTTCAAACACGGCTGTCTTGATGGTCAGTTGAGGATCGGCCAAGCGAGAGGTGCCCTGCGTTCGTTGACTGCTCTGTGTCGAGTGCGACAGCTGAGAGACCGAGCGAGCGCTCTTGACGTTCTCCATCGTGGGAGCGACCACATCGTTGCTTTCGACCTCGACCTCACGCAACAGCTCGCCGTAGAGGAACTTCTTGCCCCACAGAGCGCGCATCAGGTCCGAGTACTCGCGGCTGGAGCTCACTGACAGGATCTGCTGCAGCTCGCGGATGCTACAGGGAAGCTCGCTCACAGCCACGACCGAGAATGTCTCGGTCTTGTCGTCCGTCTTGGTGTACATCGCGACGTCGTCTGTACCGCGCTTGCGCCGCCACTGCGAGTTGGGCGCCAGCAGGTCGTGGTGCAGCGCGTCCCATGGCACACAGTCCGCCGTCTCCACTGCCATCTCGATCAACTCAGCGTCCGTGAAGCGCAGCTTGACGGGTGGGCGGTTGGAAACATCGACCTGGTACGAGCTCTCGACAGAGTTGTTGCTGTAGCTGGCGTCGTGGCTGTTGATCCGCTCCCGGTCTTCGGACCAGGTTATGTCTTGCTCGCTGATAGTCTCCCACTGCAAGTCCTTGGGCGCAGAGGTGATTACTGGTGTTGCGGAGGCCGTGCGGCGGCGGCGGCTCGTGACTTGGCGAAAGGTCGAGCGCAGCGATTGCGCGATCGACTCGCCTGAGCGCATGACGGCAGACTGCGACGCCGGGTCACTCTCGTTCGAGTTGGTCACGGCCATCGGCGCCATGGGGTCAGTCAGCTGGGCTGGCTAGTAGTGTTCTTGGCGAGCAAGAGACCGAGTGACGCGAGAAGTGCCAATCCAGTCGGCAGACCGATTCCTGCGCGATGGGAAAACGGGTAACATGCACTCGCTCTCTTGGGCTCACGTCGCTTGATCTCTTCCTGTGGGCAGATCCAGTCCCACGTGGCCGGTCCGTGTCGCCTGGCTGGCCGCACGACAGTACTGTACTGGACGCAAGCGATTGATGCGATTTGCTTGAAGAGATGGGGAGCCACAATTTCTTGAGCGGCATCCAGGACTTCCGTGACATCCTGTTGCTTTGATAACCCTAACCCAAGCAGAAAGAAAGTATCCGGATGATGTGTACACCTCACATGGTATACGTGTTATACACGGATTGGAAGTAACATCAAGTCACCGGCGTTGTGCCTATTAATAGACGCGTGAAGCATTGGCGCGGTTGAATAGACCCCAAGCATATCCGACCTACAGTAGGCGGAGCGCGTGCTCTGTGCTCCAGGGGTTAAGTTTTATGATCTGACTATAAAAAATCGCAGAACACACGTTAATTAAGTGTGTAACTCTCTTTAATTATCCGTCGTATACGTATAACAGCTAATACACTGTACTATTAATAGTACTAGTACCGTAATTACTCCGACAGTTTAGCAGGATGTTATGCCGTGTCAGTCGTTGTGACCAGGAAACCGTAACAGGATGTACTGTAACGCAAGTTGCTACGCAAGTCCTTAAGGGATTTGCGATTGGGTAAGCTTAGTTCCTGAGCTAATCACCCCAGCCTGAGTACAGTATTGTAAATTTAGACAGATTCGAACGCGAGATGGCTTTAAGATGGGTGACTGAAAACTGATGTGTGTGTGTGTACTGTGTGCAAGCGACATGCGCTGCGCTGGACTTGTGGTCGGAGGTTTACAATAACTCTGTTAACACTCTGTAGCCAGCCTGTACTGCGGTCGACACGTGAATGCTGACGCTGGAAGGGCGGCTTCTGAGTCCGCCATTGACTTTCAGGATGAATGCTACAGAGAAGTTCATGCGTCATGAGCGCTTTCTTGAGGCATGAAGTCACCGTTGACTACCGTTGACTACAGTACCGGTATGTCAGTACCGTTGTGACATTCAGACTGAAAGCCAGTTCGCGATCTTAGCCATTGCATTGGATAATTAGGAAAGCCTCGCGACTCTGTGAAGCGATATAAATAAAACTCTTGTGATGGACGTCGTCAGCGAATCGAGCGACAGGCTGCGCAATCCGGGTTAATTCCGGTCAGCAATCATAGCTGCTGATAATCAGTGCGCCGGGCGGCTGTCTGGGTTTTGCCCAGTCGTTGCACTACGGCTGACGCAGTAGTGGCCAAGCGCGTCATGGCCGAGTACTGCGACTGTGTGAGTTCGCGCGACTTGTAGTCGAGACAACACACAGCGCCGATGATTGTCCTCTGGTCGTCGCTGGCGACGAGCGGGAAGCCGCAGTAGAAGCTAAAGCCTTGTTCTGCCACAAGCGGCAGGTTGTGGAAGCGCAAGTCCGCCTCCATGTGCGGCAACACGAGCGGCCTGGGGTCCATGATTGTATGAGAGCACAGGACTTCGTCGCGCGGCCACGCGTGCTTCCGATAGGCTTCGACGTTGGACGCCAATGCGACCTGGCTGTCCTCTGTGATGATGTTGACAAAGCCCACGGGGCAGTCGAGCTCACGCGCTGCAAGCGAGCAAATGAGATCGAGCTCTTCGGACCCGTCCATCGCCAGCAGATCGTGGCTCTTGATCACTTGAAGCCGCTTCGTTTCATTGCTGGGCACTGGATTCTCAGGAAACGATGTCTTGTGTCCCATGCGGTGGTTGATTGGGTACGGTCGGCCGTCCTCTTGAGCGAGTCGACAGTCCTCCATCGGTAACACGCGTGCGATCTGCGAGTGCTTGGCCAGCGCTTCGAGATACTCGCGCTCGGAGCTCGTGTCGGTCAGGACCGTCTCGTCTCGTGCTCGTGGGGCGGCCAGCTTCGTTGTAGCCGAACGGTTGCTCTCGTTGTCCTCGTCGACGAGGTGCTGGATGACCTTCATGACCGACATCTTGCGGCTGGGCGCGGCCTTGGCCAGCTCCTCTTCCAAGAACTTGGTGAGCACGTCGTAGTTGTTCGTGGAAGAAGACGAGGACGAGTGCACCGACTTGGTTCTAGCTACGTCAGGAATGATGCGTGGTCCTCCCAATTGGTCCGGCTGGACCTGGCGAAAGTCGCAGCAGTCAACGCAATCCAGACAGCGGTTGCACACAGCCATGGTCGTGACGTTATGCCGCGTCTCCAGGTCCTGCATGGACGAGCATTCCTCGCAGACAAAATAGCCGCACAAATCGCAACGGGTCTTCTTCGTGAACAGCCCGAGACTGCTCGTGCAGCAGATGCAGCGCGAGTTCTTGATCTGCGCGAACGCTGCATGCTTGGCGATGGTCTGTGCGCCGAGCCTGCGCCTTCGGATGAGCTCGGGCAGCCTGGTCATGTACTTGGCCATGGACATCATCCTTGCGCGCATCGCGTGCGCCGAGGCGTTGCCCTTGACATCCGAGTTCTTGCCGTCGAACCGAGCGTGGAAGAACACAGCCACAGCCTGGCGGTCGGGCGTCTGCTGCACGTTGATACCCGCGATCATGTCGTGGAGCTGGTCCACCTGGGTCTTGTCGGCCTTGCCGCTCACGAGCTCGTGCTCGAGCAGAGTCGTGAATGTGAGCGTGACGCTGGTCTGCTGCTGCTCGATGAACTCGAGAAAGCACCACTGCTCGTTGCGCGAGAACACGTTTGACCGCACGAACGTGCCGGTCTTGACCACCAACTGCTGACCGGGCAATAGACCCAGCTCGTTGTTCTGATCGTCCTCACTCGAGACCAGCCGTACGACCGAGCCGTAGATGAACTTCTTGCGGTGCAGCGCTGTCATGGCCGCGTTGTACTCGGACTCGCGGTGGCAAATCAGCGCTTGCGTGATCTCCTCGAGGCTGCACCGGATCTCGCCGGCCGCGAACACATGATGCGCCCTCGACTTGGGCTTGGTGCCGATGCGGAAGTCGCTGCGGCCGGCCTTCCACTCATACTCATGCAGGTTGCCGAACCCCAACTGCAGCCGCGAGACCTTGGCCCGCGCCAGCAGCTCGCGGTCGTCCACCAGCACGCGGGACGATAGCACGGAGCTCGAGACACTGCCCTTCGCGGTGTCGTCGTTCCTGCAGGTTGAGGACATGAACTGGGAGGACACAAAGGCCGGGTCTGAGTCCATTGTCAGAGACACGGTGGCGATGGAGGCGCTCGTGGGCGGTCGCCTGGAACGATGGTGGCTGCGGTCCATTTTGCGAGGCGTGTGAACTACTGTAGAGTGGACCGGAGTCATTGTGTGAGTGGCCTGCGGCTGTTAGTTCACATTGTGCTAGATCGTAATGGCGCCGCAAGCGGTAGATGGGGCGACACAGCGCATAGAAAGCGCTAGCAGCTGGTAGGGTGCGGCCGCACGACAGCATCCGTTCTACAGTATCAGAAAAATACCTCTTTTTAAGAGACACACGTTGGCGATCAGGATATTTTGTATCCAATTATGTATAAAAAAACTGTATCTTATCGATGCTGAGATTTTTATCATAGTTTCAAGAGAAATTACAGGTTTTGGAAAAAGGGTGATGTATGAATGACGTCGCCTGATTCTTGCGCATAGCCAGACCAAGCTGATCATGAGGCAGTTCTTGATCGCATGTGATCCAAATCACGAGCCAAAGACTGGTCTCATTACTGCATGGATAGCGCGACCACCCAAATCTTCTTGACATGGCGCGCCTATCACTGGTAAGCATTGTACTGGTACGATACTACTGTATACCAGCACAATGCTTGCATGCGTCAGCCATAGAGTACCAGCTTATTCATAGTGAAATTTAAGAACCAAGCATCTTCAATATGTAAATACGCTTCCAGGTCACGGTGTCAGTGTTCGGGCTCTAAATAATGCGACATGAAGTCAAGACGCTCTTGCACTCTGTTCTGGACAAGATTCCCTCCACTTTCTGTGATCGTTTACCCCGTATCCTGCACGTGCGTACCACCAGCCAGTTACACTACGTGTAGAGCCATGATTGATTGAGTGTGTACGATCAATGTAGGACACTCAGAGGAAGCGCACAACATCCGCCTTCTTTTACTGTAAACTTGAGCTACATACTTAACATAATATGTTAAGTACCCCTGTCCAATATTATTGGACAGGCAGGATTGACTGAATGAACGCCAGCAATCACTTTATTAGTGATTCCCAAAACGTTGCACTTAAAATTTGTGTAGGAATGCAACGAGCTATTGTTACTGGTCCGTGTAAAGATTTTCACTTCAGCAAGCAACAGCCGATGCTCGTGACAGCGACGCGTGTGTTGTACATACAATTCAGTAGTGTACTTAAAGCTTGTACGGACAGTTTGTTCCTGGCTCCAGTGGTGCCAACTCGTGAAAGCGATCACGGAACAGTAATCTGGATACACAACCTGCGCACATGACTCACAGGAGCCGGCCTCTGCTGCTGAAGTATTGTCTCCACAGCATAAATCCAGGGAGAAAAACCCTGCTGTTGATTTGTGCACCGTATTGTCTGTCGAACGCAAGAAAATGTTCAGCTGAACAAAGTTCCACACATTTACTGTTTGATATTACCTATACTTCGTACAGTAGTAGATGCTATTAATAACTATAGGTGCGGTGATATATGTACACCGTAATGACTCTGAGCAGAAGGCGTTGCAAGCAAATGCACGCGACGCGTTTTGGCTGGAAGGCGACCAGTGATATTGTATTGATACTGAATTAAGATATTGACCTGTTGGGGTATTTATTCAGAATCACGAAGTGTCGATCATAAGAGTTGTCTTGACATCATGCCCCTTCTGAGGAAACTGTATAAACTGATGCCCGCGATCCGAAACATCCAACTTTTGGGTTCAGACATCAAGTTTACCAGGAAACAACCGAACATAGCCGTGCGGTGCACAGGTCCATTCGGAGACCTATGGCTGCAAAACGTTTTGGGCACTCTTCTATTCTTCCTCAAAGCCGCACGTGTGCCGCATCTCGTCCACAATTTCATTATTTCCACGCACTTATAAGATGCCCAACCCATTGCGGCTCTCGGGCGGCCACAAGGGCAGTTCAACAGTCGTCACAATTGCGACCACAAGCATGAGCTCGGACGCGACACGCCAACACGTGCTGGTGTCGGAAGCAGAATTGGTAGTCCGCGCACAGGCCACACTGCGATCGATCCAGTTCAAGGCGCTCACAGACCTCTCTCGATACGACTGGAAATGGCGTGCGAGCAAGAATGACTTCACGCGGCAGCCCTCAGCTACGACGACCAGCGTGTCGACCTCACGCAGATACGAGGTGCTGGCGGCCGGCGAGATCCGCTGCTCGCTCGAAGAGGTCATGCATTTGCTGCGGTCCACGGCCGAGAGCGACTACAACGCGGCCATGGCCGGGCTCTACAAGAAAAAGTTTGTCTACGGACTCACTCAACACGTACTTCAAGGTGCAGCCCATTCCGCTGGAGCAGTGTGTGCTCGCCAACGCCGACAGTCGATCGTATCCGCTCGATCTGCACGACGACCCGACCATGGATGTGCCCAAGTACCCGATGCCCCGCGACGAAGCCAAGCGGCAGAAGGCAATCGAGCGCAGAAACGTGCTGGATCTGGGCGAGACCCCGGAGTTGGATCTCATCTGCATGCTGGCAGCGCGGGAGTTGGGATGCGCAGTTAGCTTCGTGAACATCATCACGAACGACAATGCCGTGGTGCTGGCGTCCAATGTGGACGAATACCGACGGCTGGTGCTCGAGCGCCAGCATGTGTACTGCTCCCATACAGTCATGGACTCGAGACCGCTCGTGTTGCCGAATCCACAGGCCGACATCCGCTTCTGCAACTTCCGGCCGTTCAAGGAGAAGGCAGGGATCAAGTTCTACTGCGGATTCCCGCTGCTGGCCGAAGACAACGAGACAATCATTGGCACGGTCTGCTGTATGGACAACAGCAGCAAGGAGATCACGCAAGACCAGTACAACGTCATGGACAGGCTCACTCGTGTGGCTGCCAAGGTCGTGCAGCGTCGGACGAATCAGACACTGGTGTAGAATTTTGGGGAATTCTGGTAATGGAGATATTTTATTCTGCAGAATTATGGTATAATGCGTAAATGCGTAAATGGAGATATTTTATTTTGCTATTGGAACAAACCGAAGTCTGGACCAGGGCTTAAGAGCAGGGAAAAAGTATTAGATATATTATAGTACTAATATGAGTATACTGAGTACTAATACTGGTCTTCGGTAGGGAATCTGATATATTAATACTATTAGTATTATTAGCTGTAGAGACATCAATATGCTAGGTAATACTTGCTAGTTCTGCAACTATGGGGCACAAAGTTGGCACCAAGTCTTCAATGCTGGCAAGGTCACCATCTTGCGCGAGAATAATAACATCGGCGACATCTTCCATGTGTACTATGACTACTGCAGCCGCTAAATGTCCTTGAAGGAACCGCTCCTGCTGTTTTCAGGCGAGAGGTATTGACTGGTTCCATGTGCGAGGCCGCGTGATCCGCCGCCAGCAGCTGCGACTGGGATGCGCAACGACGTGCCGCACATCAGTCAGATCGTCAGGTATCGGTCATGGGTGGTTGTTTCTCTGGGTTCGTACCCAATGATCCATCGCTCTAGGTTCGCATTCCTTGGTACAATCCTGGGTTCATGTTCTGTATGAGATTTAGTGG
>JAADVW010000570.1:0-22427 GCA_023335875.1 Elongisporangium prolatum | reverse complement strand
TATCGATCACAGAGACTGGCTTCAGATTGACTTTTCTATTGTCCAAAACTGCCGCACATGGTACGAACTGCGAAGCCTTCTGTGTGAGTCACAGACATCAATTTGGGCGTCGCAATTCCGATGCTCAGTATTGCAGTGATTCAGTTTGTCGTCTCTCTTGCGGCTGTGAGCTGGTACGCCGTGTCAGGAGAAGCTCCGATTCCCGGATTTGCATATCTGCTATGCCTTTGTGTGAACTCTTTAATGGTTCTTCTATTTATTCTCCCGTTGACTTTGATTTGGCGCATTCAATGCAGCCATATTGGCATGATTGCTGAAAAGTTTTGTGAAGTCGAGATGATGCCAATGGCAGATGAGCCAGATCAAGTGCGAGAGCAACAGCAGGCGGCTCGAGCACTCATAGCTATTAAAACAAAGCTCGAAGCAAATGATGACAGAGTTTCAGCTTTGGGTTTTGAATTGTCACCCAGTTTTCTCTGGACACTGACAACGTTCGCAGCCACAGCTGCGTCATTTCTCTTTAGCAACAACATTCAATACTACGTCGGGGATCATCCATAAAGCAGAGAAAACGCATTTATATGAAATAAATGCTCTGAATTATCTCTTTTGATTTTGGAGAAACGAAAGTGCAAGGTACAGGTGCCTAGAGTTTAAAGTTGTTTTTATAGAATATATTTTATTTATTCAACCATTTATCATAAAAAATCAAATATATATTATTAAAGTTCAATTATGCACTTAATGTCACAGGTAAAAGAATGAGTTGATGCATCATAGATATGAAAGTGAGTCCACCACGTGCATATAGTCATAATATTAAATTTCCGTAACGTGGTACTGGATTTTGCTGCCAAGTAGAAACGAAACACCTGTTGCAGCAAACGTAGCAAGTGTTTGGAAAAAGCCTGGAGACAATTCGAAGCCTAGAACTGCAACTCGCTTATCATTTGCTTCAAGTTCAGCCTTGATTGCAGCGAGAACTCTAGCAGCGTTTTGTCGCTCTTGCGCACGATCAGGTTCGAGCGTTGCAGCCAAACTTTCAATGTGGCGCGTTTTCTGGGCGAGGATGCCGATGTGGCTGTGCTGAATGCGCCAAATCAAGGTCAATGGGATCACAAACATGAGCACCACTAAAGGATTCACACAAAGGAACACTAAGTATGCAAAGCCTGGGATGGGAGCTTTGCCGGATACGGCATACCAGCATACAGCGCCCAGCGCAAACACGAATTGAATCACCGCAAACTGAAGCATTGGAATGGCTGTGTGCAAGTTGATGTCTGTCATCTCACATAAAAGCTTCCGCAGATTGTACCATGCAAGAGCGTTTTGAACATATGAAAAGTCGATCTGAACTCGAGCCATGTGGTCTGTGCTCCAGAAACCCCCAGGCTTACTTGAATCCGTAAACGAATTAAATACGTTCCAGTGTTCCCATGTAACGGCGATATTGAGGCAGACAAAGAGAGCTCGAAGGCAGCTGCTCACTACGATCGCTGGACCGGCGATAGTGAAGTAAAAACACAAGAACATCCACGGAGAGTCTTTTCGAGCTCGAATCTTCTCAAGGCCTTTTAATTTCGGATATGATTGGGTCGGATGCAAAGAAATACTCGGTACGGAATTGCAGGTTGTGTTTGGAAAAGAAATAATAAACGGGATAAAATCATTGTTTTCTAACAATTGGAGCTCGATCGAACTGGCACTGGAATTGACGAGATCTGCGTACCAGAACATCTCCACCGACACATTCAGTGTCCTAGTATGGTCGGCGATCATAAACTGAAGAGATATCTCTGGCAGACCTCGTGCTGAAGTTGGGACAGGAACTAACTGCAAGGCCCAAAGCACACGCGCCATCGCATCATCTCCGTCACTACAACCTGAAACAAGGCTGGTCGAGTGAGATATATCGTATGTGACCATTTGAGGCAACCGGATTTGGTCTCCAAAGAGCCGTATCATCATAACAGTGTCAATGGAGAAAACACTTATAACTGTGATAAAAAATGCGAATGCGACCATCACTAGAATTGTCAGGGCGTAGCTATTGGAGCTCACGGGATTCACGAATGAAGCCTTTTTAGGATCAACGGTGCAGAGCATAGTGTTGGGAGCGTCTTCGTTTCCATTGATGTTAGGTGTAAGGAACACAAACTGTTGGGAATCCAAATCGGCCACAGTCGACTGCGTACAGTCTCTCGAGGAGGGTACAAAATTGTGGAGATAAGAAGAGTCGACGCCAAATGTTGTGCTTTGACAAATAAAGGAACTGCCACTTATGACGGAAAGAACAACAATCGCTGTGCTGTATCTGTCAGTCTCGAGCGTGAATAGCTGCACTTGCACAATCAACGATTGCACAAAGAATGTTTGGTAGACATATATCCAGTACAACGTCGCTGCGTAGCCGTTCTTGGACTGATACACAATTATACCCATGACCGCTGCGGCATTGAATAGCAGACACATTCCAACCGCAATCCATGGCAGATTCTCAAAGTATTGACTCCATTTTTGCGTATGTTTTAAGAGCCAACGCAATGGACACCATGTTCCAGCGGTACCAGGGTCGACATGCCTATTGACTGGATCATCCACAGAGCTTCGTTTCACGAACAGTCGATTCAGCAGAAGACTCAAAAGTCCGATTGGATACATCAACATTCCGTACACCAAAAATTCAAGTTCGCTGAACTGTGCAGCCTTTTTTTGCATGTCTCCGACGGTCTTTGGCTTGAACGTTTTGTCAATGGTGTTTTGATCGTAAAGGCGCCCGTTGCAGCCACTGGTACCAGGCTTTGAAATGCACCGAAACACATGCTCGATAGTACCGCATTTACTACGACTTGACACTGGTTCTGGTTCCAAGTGAATCTTACTTCCGAGTGTTGGCGTTTTATTCTCTAACGCGCCATTTTCATCAAGCGTCTCTGCGAGGGTCTTGCTTTTAAGCGGGTAGGATTCATAGCAAGCGACACATAAATTGTGGCTCCGCTTGAGTTGCTTGCATGAAAGGCACTCGTATCGCTCTCCAATATCCACTTGTGCGTGCACTCAGTGCCAAAGCAGGAGACACTTTCGTGTACCAGCACCTTGTCCGAACTTCTGCCTCATTTGAGACGCCATTGAGTCCTTGACTGTGTGTGTCACTTTTAATACTTTGACCATTGCTGCATTCCTTGATTTCTTCATTGCGGTAAGACGAAATAGGCTTCACAATCATTATACGGAGCAGTGTCCTCTCGAAGACCTGGCACTTCGTTTGGCTTGTATTCTGTGCTGCCGGCGCGTCGATTCTTAAGGCGAAAGACAAGTAGAGTGACCAAAATCAACACTCGGCGCAACTTCGGATGAAAACCCCTTTGCAGTAAATAGCTAAAACTATTTTGGGGGCATTATTTAAAGATCAGCATTAAATTAGTCAACATCCTCCTCTACTGGATATGGACACTCCTTTACGCTCAGCAATTCGAGCTCAAACGCCTCCAGATGTGCATCAGCAGTACGCGATTAAATCAAACGTGATTGCAAGCAAAAATGCGTGAGAACGCTGCAGTACCGACTTGAGTGCCAACGTCTATTGTACTCATAGCCCACACATAAAAATATGTTCTGAACATCGCAAACGCAACAATTTCGCTCATACTATCGCTTGATGCAATTTATGAGTGTTAAATGCATTTCAAAGAATAGATAGCAGCACATGTTGTTGCGTATAGTTAAAGTATTCTCAAAAAGCAACTATGAAGATCACTGGTGCTTATTGGTTATTTTGCTTCATGTGAATTTGATTGCCTTGCTTATTGGCTTGCAATTAACCATTCCCAGACAGCGAATTGATCACTAGCTGCCACCTTTGCGATTAGCGTCTCCCGTTCAGCCGGAGTCAATACACAGTGGTTCATCAAAACCTTCACGACCCTTATATGTCCCTTTGTAGCAGCTCCAAGTACAATTGCTAGTGTTATAGGTTGCAACGGATGGATTGCCAGAAGCCACTTGACCACACTCAATTGACCGTACTTTGCAGCACTTTTAAGCGCTTTTCTGCTGTATCTTGCTTGAGGGCAGTGCGAATGCAAATATTGCAAAGAAGCCAATCGACCTGCCTCGGCAGCAGAATCCATGGTGTCAATCGTACACCCTTCGGTTCGGTTTTCATTTAACCACTTGAGAACGTTCACGTATCCAAATATTGCAGCGTACCGCATGGCGTTTTGCGTACAACCTTCCTGTCGATTAGTATGCAGCCATTTGACAGTCTCAAGATGTCCCATACGAGCAGCTTCGTCCATTGTGTCTGTTGTGCATCCTTCGGATCGATTTGCACGTAGCCACTGTAAAATCTCCAGGCGATCTCGAAATGCAGCTCGGTCCATTGCCTTTGTCGTACAACCTTCTGATCGGTTCCGATGAAGCCACTGGACCATTTTTAAATGTCCATTTGCTGCAGCTTCATCCATTGCATTGGTCGTACACCCTTCGAAACGATTCATGTGAAGCCATTTGACAACCTCCGAATGATTCCCGGCGGCAGCGAGATCCATGGCTGCGCTAGTGCAAGTTTCGCTTGTATTATCGTGCAGCCATTGCACAATAGTCAGAAGTCCGTTCCCTGCAGCCGTATCCATTGCTTGCTTTCTGCCTCGTAGCATGTGCGTATTTTCCCACATCAATCTGGAAAAACGATTCTCAGCAGTGCCGTTCACTTGCTGAATCGAATACAAAAACTGGATCACGTTGAGTGCTTAGTTCTTCTCTGCTGAAACTTTATCCTGTGCTGCTGCAACATAAACAGATTCTTCAATCCACGCAATTCGTCTTCGTTCATCAATCCATTTGTAATCACAGCCAAGCCACCGAACAAGCTCAATATTGGTACAGCCACGATCGGGATCAGCAAAATATTCATCAGGGTAGTTCTCGTACAGCCATTTTGCAATCTCCAAATGACCGCATTGCACTGCAGTCGCTAGATCACTCGAGCAGCTCCGAGCTGGGATTTGATCGCGAATCCACATCAGCGCATTTAAATTCCCCGAAAGCACAGCATTCGACACAGCGACTGCGATGTAATTGCTGGCGTACATGTCGCGATGCACATGAGCCCACTCGATAAATTCGAAGTCCGAGTATTCATTCGTATGCAGCGAAAGCGCAACGCCAGAGATATGATCATGGAGCCAATAGGCAAACGCTGGCTTGCCACAACTCACAGCTTTGCTCCAATCCCAATCGTGAATCGATAAAGCGTTGTGCTGCCATAGATATGCCAAAATATCCACTTGTTCATGCTGGATCGCGTACTCAAGCACCAGGTCTTCATACTTGCGTGGCAGATACGTCGTCATCCACCAGTGGAGCGATGCCACATTGCCATCACGAACAGCGACTCGGATGGCGGCTTTGAATCGCTCTTCTCGAAACCCTGCGCTCACTTGTGGAGACTCCTGCTGCTTGAGTCGATGCAACAACCGTACGAAGCCGCGCTTGGATGCTCGCTCCAGCGTCCATTTGTCCACACTAGAGTCCAGAAACGAGTCTATCGCTTGCGCCACGTGAGGCAGCGCAGCTACACAAGCGCGCGCATCGCACACGAGCACCACAGCTGCGAACATGCTTGATGAGCGCTCTGTGGCAGCAAACTGTCGTCAGTTCCTTCAACTGAATTCGCAATGTACCAATTGGGAAGTTGCAACTTGACAACTCATATCAGAAATGTTGCCAAAAGAGGGTTTATGCGACCGTGCATAATTTTAAAGTTGCGCAACTTCAGAAGAAAGCCCTGATCGTAGAAAGCGCTCGGATCAGTCGCTGATGGTAGCGTTTCTACCTGCCGCTACATAGTGGTTAGTACAGTAATGCGAAAAAGCCCGAACGTTGTTGCGATACGAGGGCGCGAAAGCAGGTGCTGGCTATATTCGCTGTTACGCTGTCTTTCTTTAACGTAAACGTGTCATCTGAGATGGCGCCAGACATTTTACTAGCTTACTAGTAACGATCTAGCGCGTGAGGCTGATAGATACCACTATCACTTCATTTTAGCAGCAAATTCAGTAGAATCATGACGATATCCCTCTGATTGTCTCGTTTCCAAACACACAAAGTACAGCACGCTTTTATTCTGTAGCTATCGCTTTCCACCAACCGCGTTTCATTGACCGGACTTTAAAAGCTTCCGAATCGGCAAGCCTCTTTCTGGATCTTTGTTTCATCTAACTTAAAACCACACATCACTGGTTGAATGGAACCGGAAACTACGTTGATCTTAATTACAACACCCTAATTGGATTATTGCAGGTGTTCTTCCAAGAACACCTGCAATAATCCATCTTCTTCTTCCAAGAAGTAAACCACCAGAGCGTATCCATAATCTGACAGAAATTGGATTCTGAACACTAAGACATCGGGAGTTTCTAGCATTTCTGTTTTCACCATGAAAGACTAAGCAACCGACCTCTGATGAGGTGCTACTGAATGGAATATATGTAACTGTATTTTGCTTCATTTCTCATGTATATCAAGATAAATAAACTATGTTTGCGCCAGACTGTGCAGTTTCGGTGCAAACCTATCTCTTTAATTGAGATAAGAAGCTGTTTTCAGATCTACTGTAGAAAGCTGCCATTTCTTCTCTATAATACTTCACTCAGCACTCGCCATCACTCGTATCAGACGAAAACTCATCATTATCGGATTCGCTTCGTGACGCATCACACTCTGATCGAGCTTGAAATAATGAATCGTGTAGCCATCATGGCTGCCAGCCTCGGGCTTTTCTTGATCCTTCTCATTCAAGCTCAACCTACTGTCGCTATCGAGGGCTTTAGCGATATTTCAAGCTTCAATGCTGGCAGCTTGGAGGCTTCAATCAACGAGACGATCGACTTTTATACCGTCTTGAATGTCATGGAACAAAAGTCCTACTTTGTGGGAATACGATTTGAGGCTACTGACGCGAACGTTTGCTACGGCGTCCTAATCTCACCATACCATGTACTGACGAGCGGCTGTAAGCAGCCGGGTGCGAGCTTCGTGAATATGTTCACTAATCCGAAGAAGAAGAAGTATGCCGTCATAGGTTCACGGTACAATTCTGGCAGCTACAAGGACGACGGAAGTGAAACCATTCGGATTGACAACTACTTTGAACACAAGAAGTATTCCAATTCTGGATATCGAGCATTAAGCATTTACCACTTAAAACGACCAAGCACGTTCACACCTGTCAAACTTCCGGATACCGAAACAGTCAGCCTTTCTCAAAACACTTCACTCATGACGTTTGGATGGGCCAACGTCAATAATCAAAGTGTCATGACCAAGCGAGTTCTATTATCAGCGTCTGGAGACGTGTGTGAGAAGCAAAAGATCTCGTTCAAAGACTGTATCTGTACGGTGACATCATCGGCCGAGGATGGCTGCGATATTGTGAACGGAAGTCCTCTCATCATGAAGCAAGGCAACAATGATATCTTGATCGGCCTTCGGTACACGTATAAAGAAGCGTGCGGCATTTCCGGATTCCCCGTGGCGTTCACGAGCCTTGCTGGAGCCTTGGCTTGGGCCAAGAAAAAGGAACACGCTAGCGATTGGGACTGGCAACGCTGAATTGGTTGGGTGTGCATATCTGTTCAAGAGTTGAGATCCTAGTGACGACCAGGCAACGATTGATCAACTGCGTTGCGATCGTTTGCTGTAGCGCAACTGTTTAAACCCAATTGCGTATACTACGTCAATTCATCAGCCGGAATATTGATCGTCTTTATCGATTGTTTTGCTTATTGAATGCAATTTGTATTCTTGGTATCTGACCAGAAATACGTCCTGACCTGAATTGTGTCTGGCACGGATAGAAAGTATTCTCCATACAATGCGACAGGAATAAACGATACAATTCAACAGAAATGTTGTAGTGATTTAATTTAATCGCAACTGATTCCTACATTGATGGTACTGGCGACGAGAGTAAAAGAGCGGAGGCTTCAAAGTGCATCGAATGCGAAAGCGTCAAAATAATAGATCGACTGGTAAAGTGAAATGGTATAAAGCCAGCGAAGAATTCTGATCCCACAAATTATGATAGTCGTAAAACTCTGTCCTGTCGTTGCCATAGTAGATAACAACCTATTTGCCTGATAATGAATATGCTGTCAGTCAGTTAATATCAAGATTTCCTGCTTGCCAAGTCTGAAGCTCATGTCTGTTCAATAAATTGGAATTTTAAAGGTATGGGAGCGAGCTGTATATTGGTGTTCTAAACGAGACAATCGGGGCATTTAGTCGTGGTTATTCAGAAATTTGCCGCAGGATCGATGTGCCCTCCCGAATGTGGCATTTGAGTTTGTGAAATGGTGCACACCAATAATCATAAGCTATCGCCATGGATAAAGCGGAAACAGCGTTGGTTATACTCATTATATTAACTCGAAAATTGCAGGCAAACAAAAATTTGCATTTCGGAGAGAAAAATCATCTGCGACGTATTCATAATTGTTTGCAATGCTAGGATATTGGGTTTCTGCATTCATCACTGAAGGCTAAGCAACGACCTGTGATGAGGCGACACCACAGAAGGAAAGTACCTCAGGGTTCTTTCATCATTTCCCCATGAATGTGCGATAATTAAACTATGTTTGTGCCAGAGTTTCAGTGCAAACACTATCTCTTTAATTGGAAAATGAAGCTGTTTCCAGACCTAAGAAGCTTCCATTGTCACTAAAAGTCACTTTGAGTTCGCCATCGCTCGTAAATCTGTCATTGTCGAATTCGCCTCGTACTTCCAACGACCTTCCGATAATGAGCCGCGAAGCCATCATGATTGCCCGCATCGGGCTTTGTTTAGCCCTTCTCATCCATGGCCAGCCTACTAACGCTTTCCAGGGTGTCAGCAACAATTCAAGCTTCAATGCTGGTAACTTAGCTTCTTCAGCAAACGAAACCATCGACTTCTATACCGTCTTGGCTGGGAAGGAACAAAGGTCTTACTTTGTGGGAATAAGACATGCTGCCGCTGACGCGAACGTTTGCTACGGCGTCTTGATCTCGCCAATTCACGTATTGACAAGCGGGTGCAAGCAGCACATCGACAGCTTAGCCTTTTTTACGAAACCAAAGGAGAGAAAATATGCAGTTATACGGTCACGGTACAATTCCGGCAGCCACAATGACGACGGAAATGAAACCATTCGGATTGACAACTACTTTGAACACAAGAAGTAAGCATTTACGCTCTTAAAACGCCAAGCAAGCTCAAGCCCGTGAAACTTCCGGATACCGAAACAGTCAGCCTTTCTCAAAAAACTTCACTCATGACGTTTGGATGGGCCAACGTCAACAACCAAAACGTCATGATCAAGCGTGTTCTACTATCAGCGTCTGGAGACGTGTGTGAGAAGCAAAAGATCTCGTTCAAAGACTGTATCTGTACGGTGACGTCATCGGCCGAGGATGGCTGCGATATTGTGAACGGAAGTCCTCTCATCATGAAGCAAGGCAACGATGAAACCCTGATCGGCCTTCGGTACACGTATAAAGAAGCGTGCGGCATTTCCGGATTCCCCGTGGCGTTCACGAGCTTTGCCGGAGGCTTGGCTTGGGCCAAGAAACCGAAACACGCTAACTTTTGGTTTTTCTAACGCTAAACGGTCTTTGATAAGTGCACTAAATTTCGAGCACCAAGTATCAATGCTATCTTTAATGCTAATGCATAGTGCATATCATTGGAATAAACTTAATGAAATCTGAATTTGCGTTCACTTTGTTGTTATTAGTTTTTTATCTTACCTTTCAAGCAATCTCTGCCGAACTGCACTCTTTTGTTGATCGGGTTGGAACAAAAGTGGGACTGCTGGAACCAAGCTAAATTGTCTATTTCAGAATAGACAATCGAAAGCTTGTGTTGGTTGGAGAAGGACTAGAAGGATAAAAAGGTCAGGAAGATACATGTAGATCAGTGGTTTTCAGTCTTTATCAAGTTTGCAGGTCAACATTTTGGTTTCCAAATCCAGTTATCAACGATTGATTTACCAGAAATAATTTCTAGTTGTTATCCCATTGTGTTTTCCAACACGTTTTGGTTTGGTACTGGAAATTGCCAGAGATAACTCCAGAATTACACCCACGAATACTTTTCGTTTGGATACCAAACAGGAAGAGGTGTTTCAGGTGAGTGACCGAAAACCATAGCGCTGGACAATGCGAGTGATCGCTCGTGGAAATCGATCTCAAAGCGGCTAATGAGCGGCTCCTGGGCTAAACAAGATGGCGGGCTCCATATCTTGACGCTATCAAGCCCATACTTGCGTGCCTCACGCAGCGCAGCATCCAGCAGGAGCTCGGTAAGCGCAGGAGCGGCTTCGGGGAACCGAGCGCGGACAATATACAAGGCCGACTCTTTTTGCTTGTGGTACCAGATAACGAATGCATTGTCCGCAAACTTGAGTCCACACTGTTGGGCAACTCTTTGAACCCTTGAACATTAGCGTAATGCACACCAACAACGAAGAGCCATTCAATGGAGTCCCGAGTAGCAATCGGAGAAAAGACTTCGCGGCCTTCGTACGCACCGCTGGAGATCTCATCTTGGATCACCTGCTTGTCGTTGGCCAAAAATGCATCGAGCTTGCGGTCAAGATATAGAGGCTCTACTTCTTGGGGCAGAGAAGTGACCGCATTGTTCTGGGCGGCCGACGTGCTGAGCACAGCGACTCGAGATTCGTGCAGTCGCCACCCCAGTTGGTCATAGAAAGTCGGTCCTACGTCCGAATAAAGCACAGAGCCAAGTGCATTTGGCATGGCTTCCAGCTTTGCAGCGACTTGCTTAAGAAAGAACGACGCCAGGCCCTGTTTGCGATGCTCAGGGTTCGTGAACACCGAGCCAATGTGGTACGAGTATCCTTGAACGATCGTTCCGTCAGTTTTGCGCATCATGCACTCCTCGCGATGACACTCGCATTTGCTGTAGATTGCGGGTAAAGGCACACCATCGTCGACCGTAAGCGCATCGTCGTCTTCCTTGTCTAGCGCTGTGCGCTCCACGAGTGCCCAGTGGATTGTACTGCGCTTGGCAAACGGCGTCTCACGCTGCAGCTGCGCCTTCATCTGGTACTGCTCCATGTTTAGCATAGGTGCACCCCATTTGGTGTAATCGTCCGCCTTGGTCTTGCACTTGAGCGACTCGGACTCTAGGCGCACGACGAGGAAGCGAGCACTCAGGTCCGTCATCATCGAAGGAAATGCGGACCAAATGTTGGTCTCCTTCAGCATAAAGTAACACAGCTATACGTGTACACCGCTGCCTAATGTCGACCGTGTATTAACTTTGAATTAACATTAACAAATCCCCGAATTCGGGCTTAGGCTCGAAAACGATAAAATAATCTACAGAAATTGACAAAATTCAACAAAAAATAGGAACACGCGAGCCAGTTTTTATGAAGCCAAAGACAAATATTTTTCTTTTCGTTTTTTTCCCGGTCCCAGTTTCAGATATTTCAGGACGATTGGCATTCAGCAATCCCCTCCCTGGAATCAAGAGTGAAGGTCATGTCAATGAGATAAAGTCGTCTGCACATGCTAAGGTGCGACATGGTAAGCCCCTTTTCCCTCGCTCGTGAGACCGTTGGATGGGACAAATTACTGAGGTGTCGATAGAGCAGAAGAAGCCCTCTCGGTTCGCAGAACCCATTCCCGATCTCTCCAAATTGATTGCCCAAATGGTGAACTCGAGCGAGAAGCTACAACCAAAAGGACGTGAGGCAGTGGACGCCAAATGCGACGAAGATTACGAAGCTGAAGAAGCAGAAGAAGACGGAGACAATGATCAGGCTGAAGAAGAGAGTAGCACTAGTCGCAAACGTCAGCGAAACTCGAATCGCACGGACATACTGGACCGTAACCGGAATAAGGTGGCGCGGACCGAATAATGAAGATAGCGAATCTGATGTGCACGACAGCGAAGAAGAAGACCAAGGCAATAGGATCCAATACTGTGGACGGTGCTTTTCTCAAAGGATTCCCACATCGCTGGGAAAGTTGGGAGTCATTTTCAGAAGCGTTTGGTCAGTTTCAAGAGCAAACGTTCCAGCGCTTCATTGGTCGAACAAGTACCTCCGTCGAATCCCGGAACGCTCAAATCAGCAAAGCGAAAAAATGCGCAGATCAAGAAGCACAAAACCAAGGCACGAAAGGCAAAAAGAAGCCGTCAGAGGAGTTGATTTTAATTCCCGAAGGTAGGCATCCGTATTGCAAGGCTTTAATGTGCACGCATGGACAATCATACAAGGCCCGAGGCAAAGGATACCGCCAGCATAAGGTCGTTCCTCGAACAACCAGTCCAGGGTGGTATGTCTCGGTGAATGCGTCTGGACAGCATAACCATGCAGTTACCGAGCACCAATGGTTCAACTACGCCGAAAACCGAATAGTGAACAACACACGCTGACCCAAGATGCGGCAGAAATGCACCAAGCTGGCGCTCATGTGAAAGGAATATTGCGATATTTACGCTGAAAGACCGGTGAGTTGCGATACGGTTCGGTATGATTTATGTATGATCTGGTCTCACACAGTTTTACTTGAGCAGGAGAGCAGACGACGCTTCGCGATGTGCACAACATGATACAGAAGATGGAAAACAAGAGCAATGGAGACCTCACTGATGCACAGCGTGCATTGCAAGTACTTGAAGAATTTTGCGCACACGCGGGAGGCAACACCGCTGAATTCATAATCGACAGCCAGTCGAATGTGGCACGGGTGGTTACTTTCCAGATGTCTCGTAGTAGCGCTTATTTAACGCCTTTTCAGAAATTGTCCTCGTCCATTCGACACATGCGACCAATGCGAACCGATTTAAACTATTCAGCTTTGCGGTTCACGACGTTTTCGGCAAGGAAAGTGACAAAATTCAAGAGGATTGCACGTGTACACTATAAAACAAAAAGAATGACTTATTCTGGCAATCAAAGGGCCAATATGTTAATCATGTCCTTGTAGAGACAGAAGAAAAGGTGAACTTGCGGCTAGCAGTGGATGGTTTCAAGAGAAACAATTCCGAGTGGAGCAAGATACAAGTTTTGGTCACCGATAAGGCAGTCCACGAGAAAGACGTGTTACGTGACGCCTTCCCCGAAGCCAGACAGCCGCTCTGTCAGTAGCATGTGGCCACGTGGTTAAAGGTGTAAGTGTCCCGTCTTGTTGATGTCTCAATCGCGGACAAGAAGCCGCTAAAGGGTCTCGTATCCGCACTGGTTAAAATCAAATCGGTGGACAAGTATTCTGAAAACAAAAATGCAATTTTGGCTCTTCTCAATGGCAATACGGACGATCTATTCTTCAAAAGTTTTATGGCGCATTTGGATAATGTGGGTATCATACAAGCGCGGTAACATTCCGCATTTGAACAACAATACGAACAATCGTCTGGAGACCAAGTGGGGAAAAATCAAGCAAGTGGTCAACCCGTCGTTTATGATAGACATGCTGATATCAGCACTGATCCCTCTGCAGGAGTATGCCGAAGAGCAGTACTTGACCCAGTATCACCATGTCGGTAGTCGAGTTGTACCGACCAGCGAAGACCCAGCCAGAGTGTCGACACCGGGAATGCAGCTGAGCGATTACGCATTTTGGATGGTGGTAGACCAGCATGTTTACGCTATGGGACCACGCGCGGATTATGAAGTAGATCTAAGTACTAATGGGATCGCCAAGTTGACACACCGCCACACTGGCTCTGTCCGTGTAATCAACATTGTGGTAAGGACTCAAGTTTTGTATGAATTCTGTGTGGGGTTCTGTAAACATGAAGTGTTGCATTATGTAAATTTTTTGTATCGTCCGGTTTAGTTTTGACACTGTTCAATATGTTGTTTCTATTTGTAGAACAGCAAATGCGACTGCATACGTGTCTTCTGCCGTTCTGACATGTTATGTATTTCCGATCGAAGAGCAACTACGAGACTGTTATTCCGCCTATGAAGACAATTGCACCAAGGTAGATGTTGACTTGTCCTGTGAATTAATTGTTGAAGGCGACATGAGCCCCGGAGGCGTGACTTCGATCACGTGCTCACCTAATCGTGAAGGTCCGCTGGTATCAAGTGCCGGCAAAAAAAATACTCTCAGACGAAGGCGATATGTGAACAAATCATTGATCGGATAGCCTTGCAGTCGTCGCCAACGTATCGAGTTGCGTTCAAGTAGATCAGAAGTTTTTACGATGCTCTCAAAACCGACAACATTGATTTATTTACGACGTATATCGACCAAAGTACCGACGCTCCTGGACTATCCCAAATACTCGTGTCCAGCGGTGTTCACTTGACGATCCTACCTTCACGGGACGTGACTTTTCAAGCCACCTCTACAGCCAGCAGCGCCTCCACGGTGCCTGTGGGTAATCAGCCCAACCAATCGATCGATTTGGATGATGACGAAAAAGAAGAAACAAACGAATCTCAAGCTCCTTTGTCGACTGATCCTGAAGGGAGTGCGCAAGAATCCAGCACCGGAACGTTACAAGAACACACCGAAACGCACAAGTTGGAAGTGAAAGCACTCCATTTAGCTTCCTTTCACCTCCTCGCACTTGTGGAATTTCTCGTCGCGCAAACCGACGCCATCACGGTGCCAGCGAACTGAAAGAAGCAAGAGCCCTGGCCAAGAGAATTTGTGAAGGCCAAAAGGTTCGACAAATTCTGCTCGATGACATGGCGACGCTGCTAAGTGGGCCCTACAGCATGTTTTATGCCAAGCCCATGATCGATTTGCTACATTTGAGTGATGTGGAGCTCACTGGAACGGCTACTGTGCGCCATTTCAACGTTGGACAGGCTTTTCCGGTTATAACGAAGATACCTCAGCTTGATAACATCGAGGACGCTATCCGAGCGATCGGCGAAGCCGGTAATCCAGACTTAATTGCTCGATGAGAGGGTTACGGGTCTGCCACTTTGGATCAAATTAGAAGCTCTGAGGAATATCGTTGCGGCTTGCAATATTTTCTTGCTGGTGAAATTCACCATGGATTGGGTTGACAAGGTCGAGTGGCGAATCAGTAACGTGGTTGCTCCTTTCGACGATACTTCTCACGTCACTGAGGTATGTGCTTCCTAAGGTTACTAATTATTTTATTACTTTATTAACATTTCTTTTGCACTTCAACAGAGAGAATAGAAGGAAGTAGTTGAAAAAATGAATATAGGAAGTGCGGTCATTGGTGGTGATATTATGCCTGGGAACCAATTGCTCGACTTTCGTGAAGATATGTGGTTGCACATAAACGTCAGTTGTCGCTGGCCTTATCGCTTTGAGAGAACGTTATCCTGGAGTCGGCATCGTCAAGCCTAGCTGACAAGCATTCGAATCGCTCCAGCAAAAAGCGAAGAAGCGCAGGGGCTGATGATTCTCAGAATACGCGCGTTATTTCTATTATCAACTTGGGACACCAATAAGTTGCTTTCATGATCGACAAAGTCTCACGTGAATGCTTCTTGTTCGACCCTTTCCAACTCTCCTCTAACTGGAGTGCGCTCAAGGCCAGTGTTACGTACACTGTGGTGCCTTCTGAATATGGAGAATTCTCTGAAGTGCACACGCATTACCCGGGTCACACAACAAGATTCAAGCTCCTGTTGCGTTTGGTGTCTTGCTCTATTGGAAATAAAGTTCGCTAATGCCACTTGGGATGATTGCTTGGGCAGTATGATTTCTTATTTGCGCTTGAGATATTTGTACAAGGCAATCAATCTACAGCAACACTTTACGATTCGTGACGAATAAGCATATCTAAATCAATTGCACTCTTTCATTTTGTCCATGCGCCTTGCTTTCTACTTGTATTGTATGTCTACCATAGTGAATACGCCGGTACGGCCATACAGCATCGACCGAACAATACCGTAAGTTCACCACTGGGTTTGTACCGAGTTTTCCAGAAACTACAGTGCAGGATGAGACTTTGCGAAGTCGCTGTGTCCGCGAAAGTCTATTTTTAGAGATTGTGGTCGTAAGAAAACTATTTCGCACTTACTTTTGTCATTTACGATCGTTTGTTTCATGCATCTTTAAATGACGGGGTAAAGCTATCCAACCAGCTGTTTTCATTGGACCATAATCAGTCCATTCCCATGAAAATTACTGGCACATGGGTTTATTTTATGTATGCGTACCTTAATTTCCGGTAGCAGTAACATGAGCCCAAAAAATATGCTTCAGTCCACACGATCAAACGACGAATCGCCAAACACTGAGTGCTAGGAAACGTGGAGAACAAATCTGGTGTTACGTAGTAACCAAGAAACAGTAACCAAACAAGACGTCCACACTATTCTCCGTGTCTGCAAGATGAGCTGCACCAGTTGTGGAAGAGAGTGGTTGCCCAAGACCCTGCGCCAGATACTGTACACCCTCATAGGATCCATAGTGAACGCGCTGGCAGGCAATAACTTCGATAAGCAGACCATTGCAGGTCGCATGTTGGGCGAGATAGTGCACAAGCTGGGCGAGTACGTCACACACGAACTCGATGGGAATGAGCCAAGGAGTATGTATTAGGCTGGCTTTGCTAATCCTAAGCTCAACTATGAAGCAGCTGGGTGACTGTATGAATACGTTTGTGGATGCCACCCTCGACGGTTTGGACTAATTTGAAAAACGAAGATTCGCCGTTGGTCACGAGCCCGCCGGCTCAAACATTCTATGTGTTGTAGAAGAGAATCGTCTTTTAAGTCATTGAGGAGACCGTGCCGCATCTGCTACAACGTATCAAGTCGACCAACACGACTGACAAGGTGAGCGCCGTACGGCCTGCAGGATATAATTCGCGTCAATTCGCACGAGTTGCTGCCGTATTTTTTCTCGCACCGGCTGTTTGTGTTCAAGGACGACACCACGCCGTCACGCAACAACCGCTCATGTTTGGGTTGATCAAGTTCAGCAATGCGCTGGGTATGAAAAGCTAGAGCCGAGCATTTGGCGCCGCGACCTGGCTCTGTGCATAAACCTGGAGAAGAGGCTCTTCGGCTGCTTTGCATGTCCCCCTGGACCCCCGAAGTCCGTTCGTGGACCCATTGCCCAAGTACATCGAAGTAGAGTGCCACGCTGGTATACAGAGCGCGAGTTCGTGACCAATCTCTGGCCATTGTGGAGAACGCGCTGCAGGTCAGCACATCCGCACCGCCGTGAGTGTTGTGGGCCAAGTTGCACTTTGGTTGGTGGAGAAAAACGCCCTTATGCTAAACACCCTGAACGATGTTCCTGATTTACCTGGTCAACACGTCGCCGGACGGGCACCTGCATGCATGACGACAAGCTTCACTTGATCGTGTGCGCGAACGTTGTGGTCTAGTGCACTTCGTTCGTTGAGATACACTCGGTACTGCGCTCTGTCACGGGCATGTTGACGGACGCGATCATTCGTCTCGCGAAGACAGCGGCAACTACATAATGCTCAGCCTCCAGCGCAATGGACAGCGATGACGAAGAAGATGACCCATGGCTCTTGGAAGCTGTAGGGCAGTATTTAACACCATAGATCAGAAGTCGGCTGCCCCACCAGAAGAAACACGCGAGGAGCAGCGGCTGCTGAAGGCTGCACCTCACCGTTTTTTCTTCACAATCTGACGCAGCAGCAACCGATTCCTCTTCCGCGATCACTTCACAATGGACGCAGACGTATTTGATGAGTTGTATGTGTTGTTAAATGACGACTATCAGTGCGAGTGGCACTCGCACTGCACTCGCCGAGTGCAATATCCTCGAGAGTTTATCACCATTACGCTAGACTGTCTGGGTCGTGCTGCATCCTGTCGTGATCAAGAGATCAAGTTTGGCCTAGTATGTTCTACTGTGCGTGCTTCGAATGGACGGCACCCGTACGATAGTAAAAATACTCTGGCCTAACATTAAGCTTCCTCAACATGTCCAGCTGAATTTGTGGTCTTCCATCCTTTCTTCGGCCAAGCTATAGCCGCTCTGAGCGGTTTAGATGCTGGAAGGGCTGGTCGCTTACCAATGTCTTGGTTGCATCCGATTGACATACTAACGTTTGCTACATGTTTGCGGGCGCTGAACACGACTCAATGGTACTGTCGATGAGTGCTTTGTGTACAACAAGACTGCTACGTGATCGATGATGCGGGGTACGCTCTCGACCCCAGGTGTTCACTCCGTACCGCGGTTTGCGTTAGCGCTATCATCTAAAAGAGTGGGGTGTAGCCAGTGGGAAGACATCAAATAAGTATAGAGCTTTTTGATATCAGGCACGCACAGACCGGCAACATAGTTGAGCGTTTGATTGGACGACTAAAGCGCCGCTTCAAGATCGTTCGCACCCCAATTGAGTGCGAGTATACGATTGCAAAAGCCGCCATTGTTGCGTGCGCAGGCCTGCACAACTTGATTCGAAGCATGGCACCCAATGACTATGCCGATGATCTTCACGAACATGAAAACTGCGGAAGTGTGGAAAAATACGGCGGCAACGATAATCAAGCATTCACGTTTGATTTTGCTAGCGCAAGGAGCTGAAGTGAATGGGTAGAGGAAGCAATGTGGTATGAATACGAGAATCGACCAGAGCGTGTAGTATAGATATGTTATACAATCAAACACCTATTGCGCTCAAACGTTGTTGCCATCTGGGAGTAGCTTCTGAATTAGAGCTGTCTTGAGCTCAAAGTAGTGGGCTGCCGTTCGCATGAAGGCGGCAATACTCACATTTCTTTCATCAGCAAAATGGTCCTGGCTGTTTTTTTTGGCCGTCCTGAAGACGCTTGACGCGAGCGTGTGCTGTCGCAAAAGGAGGTCGCTTGCCGATTCTGGCGTTCAAGGAATAGTTGCACGCTCGAGGACATCAGGATGGATAGCTCAACGTTCGCCTCTTCAGCATGATTTTCATGATGTTCTTCACCGTTGTAAACCACTCTGTGTCGCAGGCATCGTTCGCTGTGCCACGAGTATAACATTCAATCAGGCTGCATACTGTATGGGTGAGGAAGCGCTAACGCAGTCGCTTGTCAAATCTATCGTTATCGACGGTTTGGAGTTCGTACATGAGACAGTAGCATCCTTCCCGACGCCGATGCCACTTCCTGCTGCACTCCCAATAGCACTCTCTTCATACTGTCTTCCACTGACTTCTTGTTCTCTTGCTGCTCTGATTCGTCAAGAGCCGAGCCTTTCACTTCACTTTTCACTGCCGATCGCTCTTGCTCGTGTCCATTGCTCAGACGACTCTGTAACAACAGCCGCTGGGCGTACGTAAACAGCTCTTCAGGCTCTTTTTCCGCCTGATCAACTGCGATTGCTTCACGAGGTTCTTCAACCACAACCTCGCTCTTTACTGACAGACCTGGTGCTTCTGTTGCCTCTTCTTGTGCATCTAAATCTGCTTCAATGTCGTCAGCCAACTGTTTCCAACCGTGCCTGGGATCATTATGAGCGACCAACAGCGAGTTGAACACAACCCACTCCTGCTGGTCTTCTTCCTTTCTTACCAGGAAGGTATCATATCCAAGCCGATCTATAATCGTTGCAGGACCTTGCCAACGATGTCCAAACTTAGATACACCCGGTAATCGTGATGGTCTATAAATCCATACCACATCACCAATCTCAAACTTCACGTTCCGCCTCATGCCAAGATTGTGATAATACTGCTGTCGTTTCTCTGTCGCAGCACGTGCGTCTCATACACACGTCGCATGTGCAACACCAACTGCTTCTGCGCTTCTGTCAAATGACCCAATGAAACCTGATCTTCATTAGATAACGGCGTCTCTCCATCACCGAGAGTCCTCAACCAGTTCACCACTGTCTCTGATCCAACTCACCGTTCATCTCCGTCTGGGACAGGGATGCACGAACACTTACACGTGCGTTTCTCGGCAACCATAGATCCAAAAAAGCCATTTTTCACGTCAATGGCTTTCTAAGATAACAGGCAACAGCAAGGCATGATTCATGCTGGCGTCATGTCCATTTCGGATTTTACGATTTCGCCACCACCTCCATCTGCAGCTACAGTTGACTCGGAGAACTTGAGTTAAAACTACCTATTCATACATCCTAGTAGTAGCAAACTCTATGTCCAAATTAATTGTTAAAACGAATAAAATCAAATGAATGTTGCTTGTGTCGGGTTCAGAAGACCTCAAAACCCAATTACCCTTAGTGCAACATTCAGTACGCATCCGTGTTTTACGTCATTAACATAGTAGCCCAAGTACCCATTTACCCTTTTGCTAAGTGAGATTTTGGATATTCCCTTGCTGGGGTAACATATTCGCTGACATGCGCCGCCCAAATTATGCGTCCGCAAGCGTCCAAGGTGAACCGAGCTGTCAGTGCTGTCAACGTCGTGATTCTGTTCCAGGGAGGTCGGTCCAGTATTAGTACACGAATGTGCAGAGCTACGGGGTTGGCGTCCATACTGCAGATCGGCTCTTTCCAGATTTCCAGGTGGCCCCAATCGTCTGACTGCATTAATCCGGTAGTTTTGAAGGCAACCTATGGCAACGGGGGGTGGCCTTCCTACGCCCTTCGGCACGCTCGTCAAGAACGGCATGCTCGTATCGCCCATGTTGAGTCTATCCTTGGATGACAACACCAGAGGTGATGATCACGCACCCAATATTTGAAAAAGCATTCCAAGGGAAGCTCTCCAACTGCTCGACTTTGGAAACTGTGCGTTCAAGCGCACTGAATCTTAAAGTCATTTTCTTTATTATCAGGAAATCCGTATCCAGAGCTTCCCCGTGGTAACACGGTGCAATCCATTACATGAACCTGATTATGAAGACAGAAAATATGAGGCTAACGGTGTAATGCCATGGATTCCAAGCCATTGCCAAATGCTATTTAAGTATATAAAAATGTCAACGTGGTCACATGAAGTCAATCGCAACGTGGAATTAGCAGGTACAGCACTGTATCGAATGCCAATGACGTCCTTCGTGTCTTTCGTGTGATGCGCAGGTTGAGGTTCAACTCCGTTGCGGAAACTTCAACACTCTTCCAAACTGCAAGAGGAAAGGCGAGACGGATACCACCCAACAACAGAATGTAATAACGGACTCTTGTACTACACCACAGTATTGTTAGTACGACGCCATGATCTGCGTGAGCTCGATATTGTTATCCCTTATTCTTATTTAATATGCTGCCTTAATGCGTTAGGTCTTTTTGACTTGGAGGTCATGTGTCTGTGTTGCCAACACTGCAGCATCACAATAACAAACTAATGTCTCGCGCTCTCCATAACTTCAGAATTCAGCTCACGCGGATGGTAAATGTGTCTGCATCTGAGGAGAGTGTCAGATTATTTAATCTTACTTAATCAAAACGCAAAGCTTTTCCCGGAATGCGGTACGTGAATCTGTTGTGGTCTGTGTACGGTACAACAACAGCAACACAGAACTAACCGCTTCTGATCAGCCAATCACGAGAGCGCTGCTATTCACATGCAAGACGCGTCAGCAGTCTTCCTTTTCCTGCCTGCTGACAGGAAGGATGCGCTGACGATAGTGAACGATGCTCAATAGGGAGATGGGGGCGGCCAGCTTTGTGCAACTGTCGCTTGAAACGCAGCAAGTGGAACTCCTGTCAGGGCCACAATCCACTCACTCAACTGCAGACACTTTCAATCCCGTTGCCTGCAATTCTAAATAGCAGAAGCTGCAGGTTGCCAGCGCCATGAATGCCTTAGTATATCGTTTTTCCAGTGCCATACACATGTACCATTATTGGCTGGATTACCACGTTTGTACGGTATCGGTTGATTAATACACGCAATGTTGGGCTAGTATTAAAATCGGGGAGTTGCAGCTGGAAATGGATTTGCTTTGCGACAGGCGAACTCCTCTGGGCGCAAATCGAAGCAGCAAGGCATTGAGACCAGCGAGATCACATCCTGATGATCGAATGGCTGAGCTCATCAAGATGATATTATAAGCGTGATTAGCTACAGTACTAACCAAGCGAACAGTCCGTCAGAATACAGTAATCACACTCCAACAGCATTGTCTCTGTGGGAAGAACCATTCTACTGTGGAGAACGCAACTGCGTTTGTACAGTACCAAATCCACAAATGCACGTTCCATTACAATGGCCTCTGACTACTGTAATCTGATTGGCTGGATCGAGCTTTGTCGTGATTGGAACTTGATAATAGAGCGAGACTTACTCCTATCAGCCTGGATTTGAAGTGGCTTACAGTAAAGAGTGAAAGCCTATCACTGCAAGACGCGCAACCGACACAGTTCTCCATTGCATCCACCACTGGGCCGATCAGTCTCCGTTCTCACTCACTTTCCAATCTCCTCACCAGTGGTCAAGTGCCAGAGTTCGTCCTCGACTCTCTATCTCCAGACCCAAAAGCCATGGCGACTGCGACTGCCAAGAAGCCGTTCTTCAT
>JAADVW010000057.1:0-82953 GCA_023335875.1 Elongisporangium prolatum | reverse complement strand
AGTGGACGCAGCGAGAGCTGGATGCTTGGGTTACTGCTTGCGTCGGTGAGACCAGGCACGTTGGGCATTGGCGAGGACGACAACGAGGACGACGAAGGCGAGGACGACGACGGGATGGGGGAAAAAGGGGATCGCATCTTTTCGTACATGGGCGGGGGTGCGAATGCGAACACACGAGGAGGCTTCGGTACATCGTCATGCCCTGTGGACGGGTGCAGGGACGGGAAACCAAGCGTTGACAACTTTGGTAGCAGTGGCTCTATTGTACGGCGCTCGATGAGGCTGGTGGTGTGATGAAACTCGACAGCATGCCCAACAAAATGCATTGGACGAAGCGTGTGCACAAACTTCCGTGATTGATTGTCACTCAGTGTAAGAGCACTGGAGACATTGGAAGGAGACAGATCCGAGCCGACAGAGCGAGCGAGAAAACTGCGATCGCATTGCCAGGAGTTCGTTCCATCACGAGGGACGTCCTGTTCGTCGTTTTCTAGCAGGCGAAAGAGGGTGGAGGAGATCTTACTCTCGTGCGAATCGTCAGTTCGAGCAAACTCAGCCAATGTCGACAGCAAGTCCACGCACATAGTCTCGAGCATCGCATCGATAGTCGTCTGGTTCTGGTTCTCTACGAGATGAAGCACAGACGAGATGACTCCGAAGGATGCAACTGTGACAGGCACTCCAGGCTTGCGCGAGAGTAGTGACAGCGCTGCCACACAATTTTTCTTCACAAAGGTTGAGGAACTTGACGTCAAAAGCTTTGCGAGGTGTTTGATAGCGTCACCTTCGACCAGAAGCTGCGTATTTCCAGGTGCAATCGCCAGCTTTCGTAGCACAGCAGAGCTTATCGCCTGTGCTTCAAGCGTCGGACTGCAGCTAAGATGCAAAATCAGTGGCAAAACAGCCCACGAAAGCAGCAAATGCGAATTGATCTGCCCCAGAAACAGGTTACATGTGCAAAGGGCGACTGCATCTTTGCAGAATCCTTCAGATGATACTTCGGATTCAAATAGCAGTTTGGCTAAATCAATAACTGCTGCTGTCATGAGTCCGTCATGACATGAACTCTCACAGGAAAGATTACGCAAGAAGCCAGCAGCCAACGAGGCAAACTCCGTTGTGTGGTGTTGATCTCGCACAATGGAGGTGATCTTGGGTACCAGTTCCTTGATAGAGATCTGGTCGAGCAAGGCATGATTGCAGGTTATAGTGTAGAGAGTACGCATAAGCAGCGTCTGGGCTTCCGAATTCGCGTGGTGGAACAATCTTGGGAAACTCACACGAATAGGATCACGGACGAGCCATCCGCATGTTGTTGGATAGAGCGACATTTGATGCAGCAAGTAAGCGCAACGTATCCCGCAGTCATCGACTTCTACATCCATGAGCTTCGCGACCACTGCAGCCATGGACGGTTGCGCAAATTCATTCTCGGCCTCTGGACAGCTCTGAAAAAGAAGCATCAGGATTTCTGCAACTAAAACGTTTGTGATGTCGCTCTCGCGATTATTGGACTGGTCTTGATCCACAAGGCGCAAAAGATGGCGAAGAATGCCTGTTTGAATGAGCTGTTGTGCACATGAAGGGTCAGAAAGGAGATTGGATAAACCGCTGAGCAGCTTTACTTTTGTCGTGTGTAATGTCGCTGATCCAAGCACTTGAAACAATGCAGAAAGAATGGAGCCTTTGACTACTCCCTCCCGTGTTAATGGATAAAACGCTAGAGCACTGAAGGCTTCCGAGATGAGTTCGTAATCTTTCGTATCCATTTCGCTCGTGAACAATCCAAACGCCCAAAGAAGACCATCTTGACACATTTGAGGAATGTTGGCCGGGAGCCGCAGCAGATTCATGACAGCCTTCATGCAGATACGCCGAGTTTCGGGGTCGTTCGACTTGACGCAAGATATCACTAATAATGCACGCAGAGCACCATATTGTACGAGTGCACCAACATTCTCTTCTGGCGTTGATAAATTGCACAATGTCATTGCGCACGCGCGACGAACAGCTTCTTCCGGAGCAGTGGCGAGAAACGTGAGGGACTTGATAATACCGTTGTGAATCAACGTCGCGCAGATCGTGGTATCTCGTGAGAGAGACGAATAAGCCTGCACGCAGAGCCGAAGAGTCTGCCCGTCTTCCTCGCTTGATAAAATAGAGAGTGAGCCAATTAATCCCTTTTTCACCATTGACGACCGGCATTCTTCGATCATTGTAAACCGCGCGAAGCAAGCAGCACAGAGAACACGGACTGCAGCGCTACCAGACGCACAAATTCCCACCACTATTGGGAACATGTTAGTTACCAGGTCTACAAGATGCGATCGTGAAAGCTGCCGACCATCAAACATAAGACACACGACTTCCAGACACATAGCTTGAGCATCTTGATCACACAGTCTAGCTAGTGATATCAGTGTTGTGGTTATATTCGATTCCAGGAGAACGAGATGCACATCGTACTCTTGACAAAGACTGAATAACGTGCCGCTTATCAGTGATAATATATCAGAGTTTATGGTCTTGCAAGCAAGCTGCTGAAGCCACGAGGCGCTCAATTTGGCAACATCATATCGATTATATCGAAATGACAAATTGTAGAGTAGAACCGTTTGCAAGTACGCATCTGGGCTATCACTCGTGAATCCATCAAATTGCACGTGCTTGTAAAGTTGTTCCAAATGCTCAACTTCATCTAAGATTTCATCCAGTGGTGCTGTTTGGACATTCAAAGCAGCTCCCTTCAGAGATACTGAGCGTAAATCAAGACCTGTCAACACTCCGTAGGGAGGCATGTCACTTTCGCTCCAGGAAAGAATGCTTGCGAGAGAAAACAAGACGTATCTGGAAATTTCTGGGCTCGCTTGGATTTGGTGTTTGAACGGCAGTAGGAACTCAAAAAAGGATCTGTCTACCGCGCGAAGATTAGAGCCTGTCGATAAAATGACCGCAATCAATTCATAGCTCACAACCCGAATAGCTTCACTCGTAGTACGTTTGGCTAAAGATACCAATACATCAAGAGCTTTAGCTGACCCCATCAACTCTCGTGCTTGCATCTCAGACGCAAGATTCAGCAGAATTGACAACGTACACGTAACATTTTCATCGCTTTCGCACTGCTCAAGAGATTGGACCAGCAAACGAATACAGTCTCCGTGCACAATTGCTTTTCGGCATGCGCTGTTCTCTGCCAATTGCCAGAAGGATGCCAAAGCATTTGATCGAAGTGTTTTGGACCGGTAGTCGAGCGTGAGCATGCGAAGTATGTTCATAACTTCCGAGTCAACAATCTTTAGTTGATTCATTTTGGTGCACGAGAGGTTGTAAACGGCCTGAGCAATGGTCTCTCGATCACGTGCCTCGCATCCGTGCTCCGTGAGCGCGTGAATGACGTCATCAACTCGAGCATACGGGTAGGTTGGACAAGCAAGGTTGAAAATTGCGAATGTACATGCACTTTCAGCAAACTCATCAAGTTTGCGGTGCTTCAGCATGCTATCGAGTCCTTTGTCTTTGACGAATACGCCTTCAGAGCTATCTTCGATCGTTAAGTTTGCGAGAATCGCCAATGAATTGTCCAATAGCAGCTTTTCAAGTGTCGGGATGGTCACTAAAAGTGACGACACGAGTGCAAGTGCATTATGAGCAAGAATCGCTTCTCGGCCACTTGAAGTGCATGACAAATGGCATAGCGTCGTGATACACGATGTCAGTGTTACGGTGTCTTTGGTGCGGCAGAGCGCCAGTATTGACGGAATCGCATTGTCGCTCAAAAGGCTTTCGTGGTGTAACGGCTTTGCAGCCATGGCTTCCACCGCTAATGCGTACTGGCGCTTACGTGCAATTTTCTTTGGCTGCTTGGGAGTATTGACACTTTGCTCTACAAGTACCATGGGGGTCAGTTTTACTTGCGATCTGTAGTTTGCGCCGCCTTTGTGCCGCACAGTGGACGATTTGCGGCTACTCGGCAATCGTGACATGTATAGCGTTGCATCACTGTACACTCCACGCTGAGCAAACACATCACCTTTGTACTGGAAGTTGAGCTTCTGATGTAATTCAACTGAATGATGAACTCCGCTGTCTGGTACCAAATGATAGCCACGTTGAACCTCACAATCACCAAAAGAATCAAATCGAGATCTTCTTCGTGCCGAAAGGAGGTCGCCTTTGTCAACAAATGATCCATTGGCGTCCTCTGTGATAGATTTCACCCGATCGTTCATGGCGCTTGGCGACCGAATGGCGTGATGGCAGATAGATGATGAACAGGCAAAAAAAGCCAATCCAATGATAAAAATAAGTTCGCAAAGTGCTCATGACGATTGGATTTGAAAATCTGCAACAAAAGAAGAATTAGTTTGACCAGCAAACAGCAGAACTTTAGACGTGACAGTATATACACAGAAACACTCAGAGAAATATATGTAAGAGCCTACTGCAGCTATTACCTATAGACTTCGTTCTGGGATCACTCCACGCTGGAATAAGCTTAGAAAATGTCGTCAAGAGCTTCACCGAGAAGCATACCACCCACAACACCGGCGCCGACACCAAGTGCCATGGATCCAGCACCTCCCATGCCGCCACCGCCACCACCGCGGCCGTAGCCTCCATCATCACCACCACGGCGGTAACCGCCATCGTCACCACCACGGCGGTACCCACCATCGTCACCATGGTGGTGGTGGTGGTGCGGAGGTGGAGCCACGTAGTATCCAGGGGTTGTGTACACGACCGGTGGCGGGGCTCCATACACGACAGGTGCAGGGGCCATCACAACAGGCGGAGGTCCCACAGCGTAGGCTGGTGGCGGAGCATACTGGTTTGCTTGGATCTGGGCTTGTTGCTGCGCGATCTGTTGCTGTTGCTGGTTGATCTGGGCTTGCTGCTGAATGTGCCACTGCTGTTGTTGCTGGGCGTAGTCAGGCTGCGGTGGGTACTGCTGTTGATACTGCTGGGGCGGGTACTGCTGAGGAGCAGGATAGCCTTGATCACAGCATCGTAAATAGTAAGGAACAAATCATTGAAGATACTCTACTTAGCAGGAAGTACATACCAGCAGGGGCTGCATAGGCAGTCGCCACAGCTCCCGGGTAGGCATTTGCAGGCGCGCGGCCTTGAAAGGGGGCCAGCTGCATGCGCAGATTGATCTCGCCAGCGCTACGCGAGTCATTGGTAAGCGAAAACCATTCGTCCACGATGTTGCCGTGCTTGAGCGAGTTCACTGGGATCTTGCATTCACCAATCAGGGTGCTACAGATCGCAATCGTCAGATTGCGCATTCAAACGCCGCGACTGCAACAGGCACGCCTACCTGGACGTAAAGTTCTTGTCCTTGACCTCGATAATCAAGTAGTCGGTGTCCGGGTTTGGGACTTCAAAAGAAAACTTCTCATTCCAAGCAGGCGTTCGGTCTGCACAGCATCATGGCGTTAGACACATGTGCATCCGTGCTTCAAGGGAGAGAGGGGGGAGGAGGGAAGACGTTGTGTACCTCCATTGTTGTGCACGCGCGTCTTGAAGCTACGCTTGCGGATGGTGAGCTTGCAGTACGGGTCCTGCTTGCCGAAAGTCTGCTTGTCTATCAGATTGCGGGCCGACACGGCGCGAACTTGGAGCTCCATCGTCGTCTCTGTCGTCGCGGTCTGTCAAGTTGCCGGAATGATGGTGACTGATGAGAAATGAGGACGGAGGGAGTTGCATGTTGTACAGCAGCCCACTTCAACAAAAGACTGTCCGAAAAATCCAGCAGATGTTTACTCCCAACCTCCATATAAGACACAATTCACAGAATTGATCACGTAATATTGGCCTTGCATATGTGTTTTGAAAGGTTTATGGATGCATGCATTTAAATAAGGATATTATGTGTCAAAGGGAAGATGTTTTACATGGGAGTCGTCATCGTCATTGTCGCTGCCTTGGTGCTTGGACGCAGATCGAGTGAACTTAAGATGGTGCTGAATGTTAACGCGAATGCCGATGAAGTGGGCGCTGCGGTGGGCGCGCTCGTGTTCGAGAAGAGCAAGGAGGCTATCGCCACCCACGGCCGCTTCACGCTCGCGCTCTCTGGTGGCTCGCTGCCCAAGGTGCGTGGCGCAAACAACCTGATGACATCATCGTGAGGACCAAGCGCGGCTGCATGCTGATCCTTGTGGATGAGGACTATAGATCCTGAACAAGGGCCTCTCGTCGATCAAGGGCGACGTGGACTTCTCCAAGTGGCATGTGTTCTTCGCAGACGAGCGCTGCGTGGAGCTCGACCACGATGACAGCAACTTCAAGGCTTGCAAGGAAGCGCTCTTTGATCATGTATGCTCAACCTGCACGCGCATGTGTCTCTATCGAACGCCTGCTTGAGCTATACCTCTTATCGTGGATATCCAGGTTCCTATCCCAGCCAGCCAGATCTACGCAATCGATGCTTCACTTGAGCCTGCTGCCGCTGCCGTGGATTACACCGCCAAGCTCGCGACTGTGTGGGGAACTGAGGTACGTCCGTAATCGCACGCTTGGCATACCGCCACGTCTGCCTGTATTCACGTCATTACCGCGTTTTTTTCTTACTGCAGCTGCCGCGCTTCGACCTAATCTTGCTGGGCATGGGTCCGGATGGCCACACGTGCTCTCTCTTCCCCGGCCACGCGCTGCTCAAGGAAAATACGCTGTTCGTGGCTTCGATCCTCGACTCCCCAAAGCCGCCTCCGCAACGTATCACGCTGACGTACCCTGTCGTGAACAATGCCGCTTACGTACGTGCCTTCCTTCTTGGATCCTTCAGGCTCATGAACTAATCCATTGTCAATTGATCTAATAGGTCGCGTTTGTGGCCACGGGCGCTGGTAAGGCAGAGCTCATGCCGCACATGCTCGGTCTTGAGCACCGCGAGCCTGCGCTGCCAGCTGCCGCTGTCAAGCCCACGAACGGCGTCGTGGCCTGGTACATTGACCAGGACGCCGCTGCCAACCTGCCGGCCGATGCCAAGATCTGATCCTTATGGTCCGGCCGTAAACAAAAATCAAATCCCATAAATACCCAATGTGATGCTGCGATATTTACGTCTGTGATTGGCTGAAATTTATCCCTGGCCCCTGTCAATCACCCGCCTGTTTGAAGCAAACTCATCCACATCTTCTTTTTTTGAGACCCCCTCGGAGCTTTCGGAAGCAATGGCCGGCAGCGCCGCAGACAAGAAGAAGACTGTACTTGTGGCCGCGGCCGCACTCACGGCAATCGCCGGACTGAGCCTGTATGCGCGCAAGAAGCAGCGCCAGGCGCTGGTCGCGCAGCGCAAGCAGCTTACGAACCTGCGCTTCGATCTGAGCGTTGAACAGATTGAGCAGGAGACAGCGAGCATCATTGCGCGCATGCAGCAGGTCGACGACGAGATCGCGGCCACGACCGTGCAAGCCACCAACTGGGCCAATGTAGCGCAGAAGCTCATCGATCTGGACCACGAGATGCTCAGCCGCGTGACCAACGTCACGTTCCTGGGTCAAGTCTCAGCTGACAAGGCGATCCGCGATGCTTGCACCAAGGCCGACGAGCTCATCGAGGACTTCCTGGTCAAGCGCGGCATGCGAGCCGATGTGTACAAGATCATCCGCCACCTGCAGTCTACTCCCGCTGTACGCGTAAGTGTTGCATTCGACCGTCGTGTCTTTGTGGCCATGGGATCTGATTCCGTGTAATGTATGTATGGATGGATAGAAACTGGACGCTGTCAAGCGCCGCTACGTGGACAAGCTGGTACAGGACTTCGAGCGCAATGGCCTGCAGCTGGATGAAGCCAAGCAGCAGGAGGTGCAGAAGTGGAAGCAGAAACTCTCGAAGCTCGGCATCCAGTTCCACCAGAACCTCACGGAGGAGACAACGGAGGTCAGTTTCTCGCTCGAGGAGCTTAAGGGACTGAGCCAGGACTTTATTGAAAGCCTCACGCTCGGCGATGACGGCAAGTACAAGGTGCGTTTCTTTGCGCATGTGGTGGTATAATCAGCGGTTTTCATGCTGCGAGTATCATTAGATCGCGCTGTCTTACCCGACGGTCTTCCCGATCCTAAACACCTGCACTGTGCCGCTGACGCGTAAGACTGTGGAGGTGGCATTCAACCGCCGCTGCGTGGACACCAATGTGGCGATTCTGGAGGAAATGCTCCAGCTACGCCATGAGATCTCTCTGACGTTGGACTACGAGAACCACGCTGCCTACGTGCTCGAGCAACGGTATGAACCTGGAGCTTTGATGAGCTATCAATCTTACATCGCTCACCTAACGAATGATTGGTTTGCTCGATAGAATGGCCAAGACACCGACGACGGTCTCGAACTTCCTGTCGGAGCTCGACAACAAGCTCCTGCCGCTGGCCAAGAAGGATTTGGACAACCTTCTGAAGCTTAAAGAGGCTGACTGCGAGAAGAATGATTGGAAGTTTGACGGCAAGATCAACATGTGGGACTTCCGCTACTACATGGACCAGTACGTGAAGCAGTACTGCTCGATCGACCAGGAAAAAGTGCGCGAGTACTTTCCGCTTGACCATGTCACGAACGAGCTGCTGGCCATGTACCAGGAGCTGCTGAGCCTCAAGTTCACGGAGATCTCGCAGCCGCACGTGTGGCACAAGGAGGTGCGCATGTTTGAAGTGCGCGACGCTCGCCCTCAGCGCGCTGGCCACCTGGTTGGCCATTTCTACCTCGACCTGTTCCCGCGCCAGGGCAAGTACGGCCACGCTGCATGCTTTACGCTGCAGCAGTCATGCGTGAACTCAGCTGGTGTACGTGAGCTTCCAGCTGCCGCCATGGTCGCCAACTTTAACGCCCCGACCAAGTCTAAGCCGTCGCTTCTGGACCACAATGAGGTGGTGACCTACTTCCACGAGTTTGGCCACGTGATGCACTGCCTTTGCTCCGAGGTGGACATCCCGCGCTTCGCCGGTACGCGCGTGGAGCGTGACTTCGTTGAAGCGCCTAGCCAGATGCTGGAGAACTGGTGCTGGGAGAAGGAGCCTCTGCAGCGTCTATCGTCGCACTACGCGACCAAGCAGAAGCTCTCGGACGAGCTCATCGAGCGTCTCATCTCGACTAAGAATGCCAACACGGGCCTGCTCAACAAGCGCCAGCTGCTCTTTGCCACGTTCGACCAACTGATCCACTCGACACCAAAGTCGGACACGGCCAAGGTGCTCAAGCAGCTACAGAGCGAGATCATGCTGATCGACATGACGCCCGGCACGAACTTTGCTGCATCATTCGGCCATTTGGCCGGCGGCTATGACGCGCAGTACTACGGCTACATGTGGAGCGAGGTGTTCTCCATGGACATGTTCGTCTCGCGCTTCAAGAAGGAAGGCCTGATGAACCCCAAGACCGGTCTCGCCTACCGAGAGCTCATCCTGGCGCGCGGCGGCTCCGTGGACGCCACGCAGATGCTCAAGGAGTTCTTGGGCCGTGAGCCCACGCAGGATGCGTTCCTCGCCAGCAAGGGCCTGACCCAGTAAGCCTCTCTCTGCAACGAGTCGCTTGTCATGCGGTTATCAGAAATCTTCATGTCGTTGTCGGTTGCCTGATTGTGTCTTTTTCAGCCAATCATATGAATCCAATGTACTCCTTTCTGACCAATCAGCGCTTGCCAAATAAGAGCAAAACCGTCCCCTCGTCTCGATTGGCATTTCCCCATTTAGCTCGTCGGCATCATGTCGCTCGAGGCCGCGGTCGTGGGGCTGCCGTCCAACTCGCTGGCGTTCACCAACTGCGTGTATGTCAACTTCGACGACTTCATGGAGCTGATGCGCCAGACGCCCTCGAGTGTGCGCTCCAAGGACGAGATCAAGGAGTTCGGCCTTAACGTCTGGGTCAATCACAAGTTCGTCTTTGCCGCCAAGCCGCTCAAGGAGATCCAGCGCAACACGGTCGCTGTGGGCGGACTGCAGCGCATGTGCGCCAGTCTGCCCATGAACCAAGCCTGTCCGCTCTCTGTCTACGTGCCGCAGGGAGGCGCTGCTGTGCTGGGCAGCGTCACGTTCGAGATCCAGCAGATCCTCACGCGCGCGCAGTCCAACGAGCTGCGCGTGATCGACTGCGGCCTCCTCAAGGACGAGTTTGAAGCGAAATACACGCACCAGGTGTTCGCTGTCGGCCAGCTTGTGACTGTGAACTACGATGGCCTGCCGCTCCGTTTGCAGTGCGTGGCGCTGGATCTGGTCGAGACCGACGTGAAGCCGGCCTTTTCGGGCGACTCCAAGTCGTCGTTCCTGCCGCAGGTCGGTGCGTTCCTCAAGGGCGCGATCGTGAATTTTGCCAAGTCCAAGGACGCGCCAGTGCGTCTGACAAACCAGTCGAGCGGCCAGAGCCGATCAGTGTTCAAGCCGGATTTCGACTTTTCCAAGCTCGGCATTGGTGGTCTCGACAAGGAGTTTAACGACATTTTCCGACGAGCGTTCGCTTCGCGTTTGTTCCCGACAGACGTGATCCAGAAGCTCGGCATCAAGCACGTCCGCGGTATGCTGCTGTACGGCCCGCCCGGCTGCGGGAAGACGTTGATCGCGCGGAAGATCTCGCAGGCGCTCACTGCGGCAGAGCCCAAGGTCGTGAATGGCCCTGAAATCCTCGACAAGTTCGTTGGTGAATCAGAGCGCAAGATCCGAGAGCTGTTTGCTGATGCGCGCAAGGATCAGCAGGAATTGGGCGATGAGAGCGAAGTGCACATCATCATCTTTGACGAAATCGATGCCATTTGTAAAACGCGTGGCAGTTCGCGCGACGGCACGGGCGTGGGCGACAGTGTGGTGAACCAGCTTCTCACGCAGATCGATGGTGTCGACAGTTTGAACAACGTGCTGGTGATCGGCATGACGAACCGAAAGGTACAGAACGATCGTTTACACTTTGATACAAACACTCAGCTCATGTATTTGTAGGATATGCTGGATGAAGCTCTTGTGCGTCCTGGTCGACTGGAAGTGCAGATTGAAATCAACTTGCCAGACGAAAAAGGCCGTGCCCAGATCCTTAAGATCCACACGGATCGAGCCCGTGAGAAGGGAGCACTTCACCCGGAAGTGATCGCGGATCTCAACTCGTGCCTCGATCCTTCGCTGCTTCCGGCCGACAACCCGGACTATCGCAATCTTGTTCAACGCACGAAGAATTTCTCCGGTGCCGAAATTGAAGGTCTGGTGCGTGCTGCCACGGCGCATGCGCTCTCGCGCGGTACTGACGGCAAGAGCTTCCACGCGATCAAGGACTTTAACCCACAAATCACCATGGCCGATTTCGCACTGGCACTTGAGGAGGTCAAGCCCAAGTTTGGTGCACCTAGCGATGAGTTGTCGCTGCACTACAAGAACGGACTGATTCCCTACGGTAAATCGTTCACGGACGTGCGTGAGGCGCTTACGCGCATCATTGACCAAGTAAAATCAAACGACAGAACACCGTTGATGTCGGTTCTGCTGCATGGTGAACGTGGTGCTGGTAAGACTGCCCTCGCCACGTATTGCGCTGTCGCCAGTGAGTTCCCGTTGGTTCGTCTGGTCAAGGCCGCTGAGCTAATCGCTCGCGCGGAAAGCGCCAAGAGCTCGCATATTTTCAACGTATTCGAAGAAGCCTACCGATCTCCCTTGAGTATCATCATCCTTGATGATATCGAGCGACTCATGGATTATGTTGGTACGTCTGCTGTTAGTTATACGCTTCTATCGTCATCTTCAGTTCCTAATCTCTGTGTGTTATCTACACAGCACTTGGCCCACGTTTTGCCAACCCGGTGCTACAAGCACTAATGGTGCTGGTGCGCAACCCGGTGCCTGTTGCCGGACGCAAGCTCGTGGTTATCGGCATTTCGTCCAATATCCATGCCATGCGTTCCCTGGAGCTCGCCGATGTCTTTGACCTTTGTCTTGAGGTGCCGCAGTTGAGCAAGATGGAGGAGCTGGACGCTGTGCTTTCACACACGAACCTGCCTGTGTCTGACACGGAGAAGGAGCAGATCCTGCAGATGATGGCCAATCAACCCATCTCGGTCAAGAAACTGCTACTGATCTCAGAAATGGCCAAGGAGGACCTCGCGAACTCGGGCGAGGACATGATTACATGCGCTCGCTTCATCGAATGCGCCTATAAGTTTACGATCTAGCTCGCTACATATCGCAGAGCGAGCACTGTAAATGATTGCATTTTTGTTCACAATGCTTCTCATCAGTACATATTGCTTCTCATCAGTACATAGCAATTCGATCTAAAGACAAGTGACGATTCGCTGGATTTATTGTGGCATGAACTCACAGGAACCAATCGCCAAGACGCCTTTAACACACACGCGCTTGCTTGTTTAATGCACGCACGCACGTGTCCATGCGTCTCAAGCGCATCCATGCTGCAAGCTTGTTTATGCTGTCGGTGTCTACGGTACGTCCGTCTACCGTACCCAGATCTCTCCACTTCAAGTGCGCAAAGAAGAGCAGCTGGCCGCATAATTTCGTCCGGTACGGTACTGCTTCGAGCCATGATCGGAGCGCGATCCAGAAACCCACAAGCCCCAGAGCGAGCAGACGGATCATGGGCAAGAAGTCCAAGTACAACAAGGGCGGCGCGGCGTCCCCGTCGCAAGCCAACGGATCGACCACGTCGTCCCCCGCCGTGACGGGCAAGAAGAAGGTCGGCGGCAGTCCCGCCAAGCAGCCTCCAGCGGTCGACACGGCGCCGCACAGCATCAAAGAGACCTCTGGTGCGTGATACAGAAGGGCAGACAGCAAGAGACGCTTGCTACTGGCGCATGCACAAGAGAGAGCGTGGGTTCTCACTTGGTTGCTGTATGCGTGTGTCTGTGGTATCAGAGAGAATCGGCCATGCGCTGGAACGTCGCAAGTCCATGGAAGAGATCCATAACGCTGGCATTCTGAGTGCGTTCATGTCAATTCACTGAAGCAAGCGGCCACGAGATGCTAATGGGCTGTGCTGCTGTAGTCAGTGTAGAGGATGTGGAGAAGCGTGTGCTCATTAGCGAGCAGATTGAAGAGAAGCTCGAATCGCGACCAAATCAGGACGAGATGCTAAAGGCCAATGAGCACATCATCAACCCCACAGGTGGGTTTCTATGGCCAATTTCGCCCTTATTGACCTACTGACTCTAACTTTGGACTGCCTGTAGGTGCCAGTCGACGGCTGTCGGGCAACTTGGCGTCCACCGCCAAGGACCTTGAGAAGCACATCACGTCGGACAAGATCGACCGCCACTTGGGCTCTCGTCCTGACATTGAGACTCTGGAACACCAGAACGTTCTGAGCAACACGAGCGTGGCGCCCGGACTGCAGAGCGTGCAGAAGAAGCTGCAACGCCAGATGAGCTCGGACGAGCTGTCCCATCGACTAGACAATCGGCCCGATGTGCAGGAGCTGCGTGATCAGGGCATCGTTCTTAACGGTACATTGCTTGCTTGCAACCATAGCTACTTGAGTACTGACTCGTAATGACATGCTGGAATCTCTAGATGGCGTGGCACCCAGTTTACAGGCGACACAGGAGAAACTTCAGCGCCAGATGAATGCCGATCGCGTCAATCACTCGCTTGAGAAGCGACCGTCCGTCTCTGAGCTCAGCGCGCAAGGCGTCCTGGACCGTATGTTTGAATCTAACCAGCTTTACCAAGCTCTCTACTGATCCATACTTGCTGAGTAGAAGCGGATACGCACATTGCACCAAGTCTCACGGCGACAGCCAAGACGCTGGAGCGCAGCATGGTGCAGAACCAGGTTTCTCACCTGCTGGAGTCACGCCCTGACAAGCAGGAGCTTGTTACGCACCACATCATCGAAGGTAACTGCTTTTGCTTCTTGGTATTCTGTCTTTCGAATACTTATTCAGGCGATGATGCAGGCTCGGAAGCCACGGTATCGCCACTTCTTCAAGCCCCAAAGCACCAACTGGAACGCCAGCTCAAGGCGGATACCATCGCTCGTCAACTTCGCAAGCGTCCGTCGATTGGCGATCTTGAAGAGATGGGGATCATCGATGGTAAGCGCTCGTTCCTTCCGTAATTTAGGTTCAAATTGCTGGGAACACTAACAAAAATCCTGCTTTCTCGAGTAAAGAAGGCGAGTTGGACAACGAAAACTCGCCCAACAATGTGTCCAAGAGCTCGCTGTCTCGTCGTGCACGTTACACTCTGGCGCTGAAGGCTGCGAGCTGCATCGCGGCAGACAAGTTGATTTCGGCCGACGAAAAAACTCGCTTGAAGGACCTGATCCTGAGCGATGACAAGCGTGTGATTGCCGCTATTGAATGCTACGAGCTGGACCAGGACATCGAGGAAATGCTGGATACGCTGTACCGCGTAGCAAAGCTTGTGTAGTTCTGGTAGCGGTGGTGTCATGTTCAAGTCGTCGTACCCTTTGCAGCAATGCTCTTGAGCGTTGACGTGCAAATATTCTGTTTACATTTTCCCAATCGGCGACGAAGCTGCGAAACAACATAACCAACAAAGTCTGTTTTCATATTCCTCTTTGCGTCGTCATGAGTTCTAGCATGTGCACTATCACGCTGCTAAGAGCTTCGAACTACAAGGCTGACTTTGGTTTGGCCATTAAAGATGAAACGAAAGCGCCAATGCAACGATGAAATGGCAACTACAACGACCCTACTTATTATTATTCTGCAATGCAGAATACTATGAACAGCGGATAAACACCCGCAGTTCTCAACAGTGAATGCATTTCATGCATTTCGTGTCGATTCTCTAGATCTTTCGACAACATAATGGAAAGGCACACCGGCTTCGCTTTTGATTGCGTAGGCAGTGGCGATTAGGTGATCAATAGCGAAGCAAAACGAACCTCAATTTCTGCCGGAGGAACCAATCAAAGAACATACCGGATACCGGGGCAAAAATTGGTCCCTGTACCCTTCCTTTTAGATGGCGGACGAGCTGAATGAAGTCGTGAAGTTGTGCCCCTAGTTCACGACGAAAAATTAGTGCTTCAACTTCAACAAATCACTTGGCGAAAGTGAACACGAACACTTGGAAATAATTTACTTTTCAATCCATTCGTGAGACTCATTTCAGCTTTGTCTTCTCCATTTCTGGCATAAACAGAGAAAGTGCTCCGACCTAACGACGAGATTCCTTAATACGTCATCAACTCACTATATATTGGTGGGCTTTGTGACCAGAATTTCTACCACTAAGTTTCTGTCATCCAAGTTGCTGGATAGATAGCAAGATTTCGTTATAGTAGGATCTAATTTGAAACAATGTGAAAGAGATCCAGGATACAGTATCTCATGTGAAGTTTATTTATCTGAATATGTGGACATCTGTTTGTTTGTCAATATTTACAATTGCTTGGTACTGTCTTCGAGAGTCAATAAAGCTACTCAGTGAGAGATTGGATATTTTAACATGAAGAACTACGCGAGGTGCCGAGCGTGAACACCGTTGTTGCAAATGTATTCCAACCACAAATCAATTATGGGTGGGGGCACTGGAACTAAACAGAATGGGCAAAGACCTTCCGACACCAAGCACATCGTTCACTACAGAAGTGGGCAACGATATCACCGCATTAATCACAGAGGCCGGATTAATGTCCACTGAAATGATATTCCACACGCACAGGGGTTACGTGTTAGCACGATTACTGGGTACTTGCAGGTGGCTTCCTCTAACTACAGGTGCGGCGGATGACGGGTTGCTTCACTCAGTTGTTCAGTGGCTGGTCCAGTCCGTCAGCGTGATCAACGCCCGCTGCCGACTCAGCTCTTTACCGGGTCGCCGCCCTCTGAACTCAGTGCACGCCTTCCGCCACTTCCGGCTCGTCCGGTCTGGTGGGGTTCCCTCACCGGCACCTTGGGGGCTAAGTCCTCTTTTCTACCAAACTGCAGCCCAGCGATCACGCCTCCACGTGTCCTGCCCTTAGCGCTTGCTCCTACTCACCCTCCTGGCTGCCCGACGATTGCGGAGCCTGCTGCGTACCTCCCAGCCAGCGCTTCTCGCAATGCCGCTTGCTCTTCCAGGACGGACGTCCAGCTGCTGACGCCCTCCACGCACACCCGGTCCAGGACTCGTATGTTCCTACGGCGGCACCTGATTTCCGACGACCGTTGGCGTCCTACTCGTGCCTCCGGTCTTGGTCGGACGTTCCACTGTCGTAGCCGGCTTCACAGTCGCGGCTTTGGTCCTCCTCTTGGTGTACTTCCGCTTCGCGGGCAGAGCCGTCGGCAGCTCTCCCGTTGAGTCCTGGCGAATCTTCCAGAGTGAGGCCGGCGGCCTCTATGCGATCCTGCGCCGATGTTTGCCCATCCTCGGCGGTTCCTTTGGACGCAGCTGCGCGCGCAGTAGCCAGCTTCGGCCTCTTGATCTGTTGTTCCATCTTCCGTACTGTAGCCGTTCGTTTGAGGCTCGCCCGCCTCTTCGCTTAACTTCAACTGTCGTGTCCCCGTCGCTATTCCCATCGATGACGATGACGATCGGCGCCGGGCGCGAAGCTCCTCTCAGCAGTTCTAATTGACGCTCAAGCATATTACACCACCGCTGTTTTGGCCACCAAGGTTGAAGTGAATATCGTCTACTTTGTCAGCTACCAGAATTTTTTATCTCTTCAAGCGTGTCGCTCTTTGCTTGAGTCACCACAGCTGTGGTCGAGACAGTCTGGTAGGTTGCATCCGTTGTAGACTGGATGGTTTGATGTGTTTATGGGTTACTTCAGTCGTTCGTAGATTTTTGTTAACGTCCTTTCCCGTTGCTGCAGTGATCTTGAGACTGTGTAGCAGTGTCGAGTGAATTTCCACGAAGACAGGGATCAGGCAAAATTGCAGCTTTAGGAAGTAGCTCAGGATCATTGCAGACTGATCTCCGGAATTACCACCAAAAATCTGTTTGCATATTTGTTTGAGCGTCTCGCGCTTCCTGGGGTCGATCCTGAACAGCAGCAGTTCCTTTTCGACAGCTTCGTGAAATTCCCTCCATCACTTTCCAAATCGCAGCCACCGAAGGATTCTGGTCTGAATCGTGCTGATGGTTTCGACGATAGGCGTCTATCGTTTCTTTGATCTTGGTCAACTGTTCTTGGGCATTCCTCTCGCGTTTGTGCACATCCATTATTCGCTGCAAAAATACCAAGACAATGTCGCCACCAGGAATTGCTGCGCACAGCAACTCCACTCCGATTTGCATCATCTCGGCAGCTTGAGAGAGAAATCCGGAATGAACACGACATTCGACTCGTTCTAGTGACTGAAATGTTGCAGACGACGAGAATTGGCCTCTTCGGTTTCTTTTGCGGCGTCATAAACACTGCACCGATACGCCTATGGTCCTCAAGCAATGCCGACGCTTTGAACACTTTTACCAGACGGATCCCAGAAGCTCATCGGCAGCGAAAAATCCAATGAATGGTATATTTTACTCAAAAATTTCTGTCCTGCAATCTCTGGAATTCTCTGGCCAGATCCAGAGTTTTAAGTTCTTCTGCTGCAACAGGTCCCTACTTGACTTCATATCCGGATTAGTTTTACTTTAGGTTTGAAAATGAAACGTTTTTCCTTTCAGCTGCTGTATAACTTAGACTCTCGTTAAGTCGTTGTATTAAAATCCAGAGCTTACCGACGGCGATGCATAAAGATTGAGGTGAATACTAGACAAGCGGCAAAAGGTTTGATGATCCAAAAGGGAGTCGATTTTTTCGTTTCGACAACAGAACATTGGAGATTCGCCCAGATTATCAACTAAAACATTTGCAGGGGCAATGACTTTTGCTCACCCAACGTTCACCTCAATTTGTATCTTTAAGCTTGGACGCGGGTTGAAGACGGGACGTCCACAGACAGGCTACTGTACTACGTACCCATGCTCTTACTGTTCTTCTTCGGTTCAGTAAAGCGGTGGGTACAAGGACTTTTCAAGCTTCAAGTCAATATTGATAGTATCTTACAGGTCACAGTACCAGAACGGTGGCACAAAAGCTCGTGCTCCAATGATCGTAGCAACGACGTAGCTGCCACTGGGTTGAGACCAGGCACGAGCGGGATTACATGAAACAACACAGTCAGTTACTGCTTAATATTCGATCGATTCCTTCGATCAATGGGATGTGTACCCTCGCGCACTTCAACGTGACAAATAATTGGTCTATTTCAATGCAGCACTGCAATGATGGAGTCTCACTTCATTAGATTCCAGCTCCGAGCGAAGTGTCGCCGGTAAACAACCGCGCGAGTTATCAGCATCGATGGGAAACGAGATTTCGACTGTGGGTGGAGCGTTAGCGACTGCTGGGACCTCAATTGCAGCCGGAATCACTTTCGGACAAGTGGACGAGCTCAATGACGCCGTGGTGTCGTGTGCCAAGTTTACAGCGTCGAAAGCCGAGAAGACTGTGGTCAAGAGCATCGCAGAGACGGCTGTTTTTTTGGTGTTGCGACTGCTGCTACGTCATTTGCAGCTGATGCCACTTTCGGACAAGTGAAAGGAATCAACGATGCGGTGGAGTCTACTGCCACGCAAACGGCTCGAGCTGCTGTGGAGTCATTTAATCGCAGTGTTACGGCTGTGGACGAAATGACAGATGCAACACCGGGTGTCGGTCATGCCAAGGCAATTGTGGGCTATGCTCTCCGCGATAATGAACGAGGAGACCGAGCCATGAAATCGGCATCACGAACGACTGGTGTTCTTGGAGGAGGTGTCGCTGGTTTCTTAGTCGGAGGACCAGTCGGGGCCATCGCGGGCGGCGTCAGTGCAGGAGCTGCGATGGACGGAATAATCACTGGTGTCGATTCTCTTGTTCACAGTGAGTACCGACCTAATGGTCAAATCGCAGCATGGACAGCAGTACACAACGGTAAATCGGCGGACGACGTTATTGGCGTCGTCGTCAGCGGATTGATGACTCCAATTATGGATGGCCTTGCTGGTCGAGGTGCAGGCAAGTCAACAACCAAGTATTTGGAGAAAAGAGACATGAAAATCATCGACAGCTTTCAGAATGAGGAGGGATCGTATTCTTTGGACGATGTGTTCAACGCCCAGCAGCGAATCTCGAAACGCAACCTTCCTGGCGTCCGTGAAAGCGTCCAAATTAGGAAGAACATCCCTGACTCACAGGCTGGGGAGGCTCGATACGGCGAATACCAAATTCCAGAAGAAGCTTTCGCGGACCAAAGAGAGTTTTTCTTACGAGGGGACAAGAAGCTTTTGCGTGGCGATGGTATCAATGACACGATGCGAGACGGTATTGACACAAAAGGCAGCTACAATGACGCATTTCTTCATCAAGCGGAAAACAACAGTGGATGCAATTTCGTTTCGACTTCCAAGTCTTTCCGCATTGCTCGCGGATTCGGCACAAATGAGAGGAATGGCGACTACGCTATTCTATGACACGCGCGAGAAATGGCGTCGACATCAATTTGGCTGGCAAAATTCTGGAACCGATAAATCGTTTTCCTGGCCAACGTGAGGTTTCCAACTTTGGACGCGTTCTGGGTGAAGACATCCGTGGAATCCTTGAGCATAGAGCAGGTGTCGATACGTTCCACCGCAACCCAGCATTTGTGCCGTTCGAGAGCAGGGTCGTCACTTCGGTTTCTCCTGCAGCAGACTTTTCTCCGCTCATTTTGGTAGCGGTTGAGCTCGTCTTACCGAAAAACGACTCAAGCTACGAGTGAACGACCGAGACCAAGAGATTGAGTGCATGTGTGTGTGTGTGTGTGTGTGTGATTTGAAATGCCGTTTGATTCGCTTCATGATGTTACTACAAGAGTACTTTTCAATGGCGCGCGTATAAACCTTATTCATTGTTTAAGATGAGTCTTGAAAGCTGGGAAGGCGCCTGGAATAGCAGATAACCCGATATCTAGTGTCTGCTATGAATACATGGCCGCGGAATGCTCTCTTTCTGGCTAAATTACGCACCCAATCTACGCTCGGGCATCCATGAAGGCGTCAATGCCGTCACGAATTAAGCTACACGAATGCAAGAGCGATTATCAGCTGCATACCCACGAATTAGATCGACAACAGTAGTTTTACCTGATTTGCAGCAGCGAATCCAGTACTCCAAAGAAACTTCGGTCCTCCAACGGTACGGACTGCGTAGCTGGCGGCTCTGGGTGCTGCAGCCATGCCGAGAATACCACGAGGTGCCCGTTCATCGCAATGAAATGCTCACGCAAAGTAGCCGCATTTACAGGTCCATGAGGCAGCGACTACAGGAAGACGAGCGTCATTAATTCGCCAACTCATTTACTACAGAAATCAATAAACGCACCTCAACGTGTGTGTAGCTGGATCTTGGAAAGCTCTCCTTGTCTCGTATCCTACGCAGACAAAAGACAAGAGTCATGCATTGCTGTCCCAGGAGGTTTGGGATCGATCCACTCAGACGCACCAGGATTCTTCATCGCGAAGCAGAGCGAAGAGCTCCAGTGCCGTCTGGTACAATTCCTTTTGACGCAACTTGGACTCCTGTGTTCACGACCATCAGCATCATAGCTATCGACACTCGTGTTATTTATATGCGTCTGCAAACCTGCTCAAAGTCGACTGAGAAGAACCATCCAGGCAGCTGCGCCGCGCTCATCTGCAGCGAGACCGCCACACCCGCCACTGTTGGCTCGGCCGACTGCTTGACGCTCGCAGTCAACGTCAGAGTCTCGAGCGACACCTTGATCAATGCCTTGGCGTCTTCCTCCTGCACTGCAGAGATCTTGCGGAACGTCGTGATGACGTTGCACTCAGCTTTGTGCTTGCTCCAGGAGCCCACCTGGCAGTCTCTTCCGCAGAACAGCGCTGCCTCGCAATTCGAGCATTTCTGCAGCCAACCAGTGCATGAGATGAGTGTCAAGACTCTAGTGGACTCACTATCTGGCGGATCGGACCTTGAGCGCGCTCGTATCCTCAAGCTTCTGGCGGCACTGCTGGCATCCCGAGCCGATCGTCCACACTTCACCACCGAATTGTTTCTGTAGCAGCAGCGATCATGAGCCACAGCCGCCGATAGCAGTGACTGCAGCCACCAGCTCAGCCCTCAATAGCCAATACACATGCGTACAAAGTGGTCCAGCAGCCGCATCTCGGCCTCGCTTGCAGCGGCTTGACATCGCTCGTCGTAGTTCTCCATTCGATTCAGGAATGCGCTGCCAATCACAAAAGGCCATCTCAACAGTGCGCGGTCTCTTATATTGATGTGTCAAAAGGCAACATCAATCGACAGGCTGCCGAGCCGCAATGGCATGGCCGCCCTTGAGCCTCTGCTGTGCGACCATTCGGAGCTGCAGCTTCTACGTCGTGACCGTAGTCAAAGCTGAGCTCTTCCATAGCAGCAATCGGTCGGCGTGCGAAGAACACCAGGCGGGGCACGTAGGAATCCACGCGCACGGCAGTCAGCTCGAGCGTCGGGTCGCAACAGTGGTTGTAAAAGCGCGTAAAGTTGCCCTGAGGAAACGCGTCGACAATCGTGCGCACCGCAGCAAAGGGCAGAGTGGAGGACGTGTCAGCGTCGGGGCCCTGTTCGGCCATGCGTTCGCGTAGCACGAGCGCATAGTTTACATGCTGGCGGTCGTACTGCTCGGCGAACCGTCGGTGCAGCTCCCGAGTGGACAGCAATTCCCCCGTGTACTCACCGAGATATTCGCCCTGGACGATCGACTCGGCAGCGTAGACTCCGTAGCCTTTAAGCTCGTCTTTGCGCACGAACACGTTGACCTGACGTCCTCGCGCCACGCGACTTGTGAGCTCACTGCGCTTCATCTGCGCGGCTTGAGCTGCATCAGGCAGCGCCAGGACTGCTCGTGGCACTGGTGTCTGCACTTGCGTTACGTAACCATACTGAAGAGACCCGTGAATCTCGTTCAGCACTCTTGGTGCGAATAGTGTTGCTGTGGGGTCGTGAATACGTAGAGGCACTGGCAAAGCTTCATTACCTCTTGATATATCGTCTAGGAGCTGGTGTAGCCGGCTTTGGAGCAGCTCACGCACAGCCTTACTTGTGAGAGCCAGATCAACAACTGTTCGACTTGAAAACCAGCGGAATGGGCCCGTGTCTCCAGCCTGCAACAGCACATGCAGCGCTGACGTGAAGTCCGGCGAACGCTTGTGGCATCTTTGCTTCTTCTCCATCAGCAGCACCACGACGCAATTTACTTGATACCCTGTATTTTACCCTGTAAGTTTTTGTATGTAATTTATAAACGTAACTTACTTTCAATTACTTTCAAGCGTCGCGAATCTTTCATTTCTGAAGCCATGAGCAGACGACAAGCAATGCTCTGGCTTGGAGTCCTGTGCTGGCTGCTGTGCGAAAGCTGCGCTTCTGACCTGCTGGTGCGTGAGGATCTGCGAGAGATCGCCACTGGAGCAGGCTCTCCCATGGACCCTGGCGCTCTGGAGCTCATCCGCCACGGTGCACAACATAGTGAGCCTGAGGCTCTCTATCTCTTCGCGATGCTCAAGCTGTACGGCCATGGAGTGCAGCAGAACACGCAGGAGGCTGTACTGCTGCTCAAACAGGCTGCGGATCTCAGCCACAGAGACGCAGAGTTTGCTATCGGAGTGCTGTACGGTCGTGGAGACAAAGGTAAGCAGTGCGTTGATTGCCCTTTGCATTTTGCGCATCTCAGGTTCATGGGGAACAGGTCTGCCCAGGAACGACCGCATGAGCGCTGTATGGCTCGCTGCAAGCTCCAACCGGGGTCATGTGGACGCCAAGTGGATGCTGGCCATGTGAGTTCAGTGGCACTGGTGCTTGTCTGGTCAATACGCTGACGTAGAGTAGTCTGTACAACGAAGGCCGTGGCATCGATGAGAACGTCGACAGAGCAGTGGATCTGCTGCAAGAGGCCGTGGACAAACAAAGCGCTCGTGCGTGTGTCCACTTGGCAATCATGTTCGAATACGGCCGTGGCGTCGTGCAAGATCACGCGCACGCGGCTCAGCTGTACGAACAGGCTTTGAGCTGGTCCTCGCACCGTCGTGAAGTGGCCGATGCGCTCTACTACCTTGCCATCCTCCATGCAAGTGGCCGTGGCGTGCCAAAGAACTCACAACGCGCCAAGCAGCTGTTGCATGAGGCTGCAGAACTGGGCAGCAATGCGCTTGCCATGCAGCATCTGGGCGAAGTGTACGCGAATGGGCTCATGGGCGAAGCGATCGACTACTCGCAGGCGCTCTTCTGGTGGGAGCAGGCTGCTGCTGCCAATGATCCTCGCGTGAGTGGTCTGGCTCAAAAGGCTGTAGAGGAGCTTACAATGCTGTTCAACCGCGTCGAAGCGCGCATGCAGGAGCAGGAGCAGGAGCTGGGCGTGTCCATTCGCGTCCAGATCGGCTCTATCGAGGGCTCCTGAGTCGTAGGATTTCCATGATCAAACCAGCGTTGTGTGATAGACGAATTTAATATTGAGATGAGGTCTAAGCTGCTCCATGAAGCGCAGCGCTGTCTCTAATCAAGAACAAGGTTGTACATAGCTAGCGCGCAGTCTAAGCCGACGGCTTGGGTTCAGCCGCGAGGGCTTTCTCCAGATCGGCGATGATGTCGGGCAGGCCTTCGATACCGACCGACAGACGGATGAGATTGTCCGAGATACCCAGCAGCTCACGGTGCTCCTTGGGCACCGAGGCGTGGGTCATGATAGCCGGCGACTCGGCCAGTGATTCGACGGCGCCCAGACTCTCGGCCAGTGTGAACACTTCGACCGTTTCCAGGAACGCGCGGGCCTTCTCGAGCCCGCCCTTGACGTAGAACGTGATCATGCCGCCAAAGCCGGAGGCCTGCTTCTTAGCGATGGCGTGCTGCGGGTGCGATGGCAGGCCCGGGTAGTACACCTTTTCCACGGCCGGATGCGCTTCGAGGTACTCGGCCACGGCTTGCGCGTTCTTGGCGTGCGCAGCCATGCGGACGTGCAGAGTCTTCAGTCCGCGCAGCGCCAGGTACGAGTCGAAGGGCGAGGGCACAGCGCCGATGCCGTTCTGGATGAACTTGAGCTTGGTGTAGATGTCGTCGTCGTTGGTGATCACGACGCCCATGACCACGTCGCTGTGGCCGTTGATGTACTTGGTGATACTGTGCACGACCACGTCGGCCCCGAGCGTGAGCGGGTTCTGGAAGTACGGCGACATGAACGTGTTGTCCACGACTACAATCAGGTTGTGCTTCTTGGCCACGGCCGAGACCGCAGCGATGTCCGTGACCTTGAGCGTCGGGTTCGTGGGGCTCTCGAGCCACAACATCTTGGTGTTGGGGCGGATCGCAGCCTCGATCTTAGCTAGGTCGCTCATGTCCACGAAGTCAAAGTCGATGCCGTACGTCGGGTGCACAGTCTGGCGGAAGTAGCGCTGGGTGCCGCCGTAGACGTCGTCAATGCTGATGACGTGGTCGCCCTGCTTGAGCAGGTGCACGGCCGCCGTGGTGGCCGCCATGCCGGACGAGTACGCCACAGCGTGCTTGCCCTTCTCGCAGGCCGCAATGGCGCGCTCGAAGACACCACGCGTTGGGTTACCTGTACGCGAGTACTCCCAGCCCTTGCCGAACGAGTTCTCCTGGTTGCGGCCGTAGAGCACGCCCGGCGACGACTGCGCGAACGTGGACGCGAGACTGATAGGCACGGCCACAGCGCCCGTGAACGGGTCCGGGTTCTGTCCGGCGTGGATGGCCGTGGTGCCGAAGCCGTTGTGCTCGTCCTCGTAGTTACTGGCGGCCGATGAACTCATGAGGGCAGATACGAGTCTGGGGTCGGCGGTTGATTCCAAAGTGCGGCCGTATGTGGACGAAAGCAACCAACAGCAAGGGGATGGGTGCCACCAGCCGGAAATAGACACGTTGATTGGCTGAATCTGGATTCGCAATCATGAATTCCCGCATGCGATTGGTGAAAAAGAAGATCTGAGTGCCAACCGTCGGCAGCTTGAAGTACGACGTCACTGCTTGCTCCCCAAATTGAACGCAGGCCGGATTCGCGGGAAAAGAACGACCCCAGCGGCAAGCTTGATTACTGTGTGGTATTATATGTAAAGGTAGGACTGGGGCTGCATTGTTCATGAGCATGATTGCATGGCATGGTGCCTCGTCACTCATTTACGGGACGCTGAAGCCATAAATACTGAATGAAATTTGTCCCATCCAAACACCAGGATTGGATGAGACAAAACGGACACTAATTTTCTTTTTTAACCAATACAAATCTTTCTTCCATTTCATTGGCAGAAATACTAAATCCACGGTACTGCCCTGCATGCGGCTGACTAAAACGACCTAATAGACATGCGGGCGTCCGTGGTGCGCTGGCTGCCGCGCCATGCGTCTCGGGAGCTTCTCTCTGCTGCTGCGAAAGCGGCTCCACTGGCGCAGAGACTGCCTGTTCAGCTGTCTGTGGTCGTACACAAGCGGCGGTGTCAAACGCGACACGACCAGATCGAAGCTACAGCCATGCGATTGCGCGTCGCGAATTCGCGGTCGTTCTCTACATGCATGGCGATCTCACATGTAAGCGTTGGAGCACTAGCTGCTGACAGATTGCATGCCTGTAGATGTACTGACTTGCTGGGCTGGTGTGTGCTCTGGTACCACAGGCAACGACGCGCAGCCACACATCGTTCCTGCAAAGTGTGCGCAAGTGGATCCGCGTGATCCTGCACTTCTGGAAGCTGCTGTCGCTCTCTGCGCCGCTAGTGGCCACTGCGCCATTGATGTTGGCATGTCGATCCACTGCGCCTGGTATTGAGGAAAAGTGGTGGTCGTACGCTGTGTGGGCTGCGCAATACGCTTCGCCAGCGGTGCTCAAGTTCCTTCAATGGGCCAGTACGCGGCGCGATATGTTCCCTGCAGCCTTCTGTGACCGCTTTAGTCACTTCCAGGAGCACGCGCCCAAACATTCGTGGGAGCAGACGGAGGATGCGCTGTGTATGGCGTTTGGTGACAACTGGAACGACCGCATCGCGATCAACCGAGAGCCCATCGGCTCGGGCTGCATCGCACAAGTCTATCGAGCGCGACTGCGTGATACAAACGAGCGGATCGCCGTGAAAGTCATTCATCCAGAGGTTAAACGACTTGTGGCACTGGATCTGGACCTCATGCGTGGCATCGTGGCGCTCGTCGAGTGCGTGCCGCAGCTACAGTGGCTCAGCGCACGTGAAGGCGTCGAAGAGTTCGCCTCGCTCATGAACCGGCAGCTGAATCTGCGCGATGAAGCGCACAACCTGGTGCGCTTTGGTGAGCATTTCCAGCACCGCAAGGGCCTATTACGGTTCCCTCGACCAAATCTGGAGCTTACGACCGAGAGCGTGCTGATTGAAACCTTCGAAGAAGGGCTGCATTTCAACGAGCTTTTCTCGCGATTGGACGTACAAGACCGCAAGCAAGTGGCACATGTCGTGCTGGAGTCTTATCTGCGCATGGTCTTTCTGGACAATTTCTCTCATGGAGATCTGCATCCAGGCAATTTGCTGTTTGATATGCCCAGTACCAAGCAGGAGGCCGCGTGGAAGAAGTCCAAGGCCAGCGTAGTGGCCATTGATGCTGGGATTGTCACGAAGCTTGACCCGGTAGAGCTGCGCAATCTAGTGGAGCTGTTTCACGCAGTCGCTACTGGAAATGGCTACCATGCAGGGGAATTGATCGTGCTTCGAAGCAAACCTCGTGTCTCACGCAGCGGCAAGGTGGTCTTGGAAGACAAGTGCAAAGATCTCGACTCATTCTGTCGCGGCATGGAACGGATCGTCTCGGATTCGTTGCGCTTCAAGTTGAAACTAGAGAAAGTGCATGTTGGTGCACTGCTTCGTGAAGTGATGGAGCTCTGCTGTACACATGAAGTCAAGCTGGATGGCAAGTACGCGTCAATTGTGGTGTCGATTGTTGTACTGGAGGCCGTAGGACGGAAGCTGGACCCTGATATCGATATCCTTTCCGTGGCTTTGCCCATTATCGCACAATCGCTTGTGAAACACGCTTGAGTGAGCCATCAATTGGCGAAATTCACAACAACAGCAGCGACGAAAAGAAGTGCACGCTGCCAACTGGCAATCGCATTAGCTGCCATTTCATTAACATATTATAGATCTGCAGCCAAAAACTTCAAGTAGCCAGCTCCAGACATCACTCCCAAAACTAGCCCCTTCAATTTTAACTATCTCACATGACATGACGTGGAAGGACGGACGTACGCAAGAACCTATTTCTGGCTTGCTTGCTTTGCGAACGTGATTCTCAGCGTTGCGCTCACAGCCATGCGAGTGTCGCCAACGCAGGAAGAGTCTAGTACAGCGTTCAGAAATGTAGCAGCACGAAATGCACGACGTTGGCTATCGCTCACTCCAGTGCATGCTGCGGGGTTTGTATTCGACTGGATTCTCTGGTGCTTCCTCATGCTTTTAATGCTGTCCCAGTTGCTCACGTCCGTCCGAAACACAACTGCAAGCAGTCTTGTCGTAGTGTATGGACAAGAGCCATCGCGTGGATTGTACAAGATCCCAGGAAACAACGATGAGCCCTACAGCTACCGCCTGGTCGCCTGTGTTCGTCGCGGGCGCACGCACAAGGCAGTGAGTTTGAATGACGCGCTCAGTTCTGAAAGCACAGTGGTTGAAGATTCGACTGGTGCGGCCATCCACGGGTACCGGGTCATCACTCGAACAGGCTTCGATCTGAGCGACAATTCCAAGCAAGCGTGGACGCGAACGTGTCGCTTGCTCAACTCAACATTGGACGGGATATACAGAGCTTGCGAGGCTCTGGGCTACACGAATCTGACCCGTGACAGCCTTCACATAATGAATGGTTTGGAAAGCAGAACGCTCAAGATCATTCCAAATGCGCTTCCAGTTCTCATCATGCCGTATTGGGATAATGACTTGTCCGCTCGGTATGCTATTTCATCGTGGGATGGCAATGCCTGCGTCTTCAAGTTGCAGGGTCGATACGAAGACCCATTGAGAGTTCACATGTTCATGGTCGCTACCAGTCGAGTTGACCGAGAGACGCAGACTATGGCGTTCCTAGGACGCTTTGGTGGGATCTGGAAGAACGGCTGGTACGAAGACACTCAAGGCACGCGTTGGTACAGTGATATCTTGGCCAAAGATCCACATAACGAGTATGGAGTTCATGGACACTTTTTTGATCCGTCGACTGAACAAGAGTTGGTCTGTAATTTCGGCTCCGAGTGCGCAATGAACATTATAAAGGTCAGCTGGGGTGGTACGCTCACCAGTGTACGTGCTTTGTATGGAGTGACTAGCTTGTTGATATCAAATGGTGCACGCTTTGGGATCTTCTACTTTCGATCTGCTGGGGTGACCATCGTGAGTTGCGTCTATGACTTTGCATCACTCGTCTCGAATGCGTCAGTGGTGCTCTTGTTGGTTCGTTGGATGTTCGCCATGCTAGCGCTACATCGTGGCTTCGTCAGGGCGTCAGTGATTGGCATAGTGCTGGCATGGGAAGTATCGCCAGCTCAGCCGATTTCACGTATCTGCCAATCGTGATGCTGCCTCGTCTCAAGATGATCATTGCCGCGTTTTACACGATCGGCTGTGAGTTCGAAGGAGAGCAGAAGGCGCTTGGAGACGCATGGTTTGTGTTGTATCCGTCGATTGTGGACTTTGTAGTGATCTATGCGAGTCTACTAAATATGGTAGCCAAGATATTCCGTCGCCGCATGAACGATTGGATATTTCCAATTACGATCGTGACTCTGAGCGCAATGCACCTTTTCCGCCAATCGATCGCGGAGCTTTCGTTTTTGAACCTTGGAGGACGAATTCATGCGCTGATGGAAGCTGCAGAGTTTGACCAGTTGACTCTGATCCAAATGCTGTCTCCTGATATCGCATTCCGAATGAACGGCAATGTGGCCATGGTACTCTGGTTCAAATTGCTACTTCTCAGTTGCAGCATCCTCTCTTTGCTTTGTTCTACAAACATGGCAGCGAGTAGCAAACAAAGTCAGCGGTACACATTGTGCTGCTGTGAGATCGCACTGAAGATTCGAGCTTGCAATGTCGGCGGCATTGGACGATCAAATGATCCGTACCTGATAGCTGGCCATGGCCAATTGCTGAGCTCATACGAATTGGTTCGATTGGGCTACGTAATTGTAGGCGGTCGCTGTGTGATGACAATGGCAGATTGGTGGATTTCTCGCCTATGAAACCTGTTCGACGCATGTATTCATGGTGGAACCATCGCATTATGGTGTATCAGGTCTATACGAAGTGTGCTGACATGAATGGCATTGAGGTCGAAATGTTCGAGATCAGTGAGAATGGAAAGCTTGTGAACCTCTTTGATCCAGTTCTAGATCGTATCAAGTGGTGGGACATCGATGCGCGTCCACTGCTGTGAATGCGCAGCATGCTGAAGATCTGGATTATGATGCTGGTGCTGTAATGAGAGAGCGCCATACTAAGTTTGTAAAGGTCGAGCGTCGTCGATAATCACATTGGACACCGATGCAGGCACTGCTGAGAGTACCAGTGATTGGTCCTCACCAGCATTCTCAGTTACAGCGTGTACGCATACAGTTTCACCTGACGTTGATCTCAGAGCTGCTGAAATTTCTCAGTGCAGAGCGTGTTCACTACATACTGTAATGGATTGACTGAAATTTGGTATGCCTCCCGAGCTCTCGGGGTAGCGAAGCATCGATGCATAACTACATATACGACGACTGAAGGACAACGGCGACAAGGAACCAGAGAAGGACACGGAGATGAAGGACGCCAGCACTCAAGCAGGAGACGAAGGACGATCAAGCGACAAGCAACTCAAGCGAAACAACCGCAGGAAGCACACGGGCAACGTAAGCGCCTAGTGCAGAAGGGAGTGAAGAGCAGACGAAGCGTCAGTGGGACCCGATGGGGAAGGATAGCCAGTGGCGCCAGCCACCAAAGGGAGCAACTGCTCGGCGTCTAGTCGCGCCAACGCCCGGACCTCGTTGGACGAGTAGAGTAGAAGTAGAGCCTCAGTTCCCCTTTTTCCAGCTCGAGAAGCAGCCAGAGACAGAAAGTCGATGAATACAAGTGTGAAAGAGACGACTGTGTGTAGAAGTCTGAATATGCATATGAGTATGGCCTGTGTGTGGGCTGATGTATGGGATGCGCATGTCTGAGTGTGTTGAGGCGGAGCGCGGGTAGCCAACTCCAGACGTCCTCGCGAGGTAAGATCAGCTTTTGTAGCTGCGTATGTACAGGAGGCTGATTGTCATCTGATTGTAGGCCAAGCACCAGCAGTTCCGGAGCCTTCCCGGGAAGATCTCATCGCAGCCTTCCGAGAGGGCTGGCCTAAAGCGCGGGCAGAGGGTTGGCACGCAGTAAAAGTCCGCGGGCTTCAAGCCTCCTACATATACGTGCGCGCGGGCGCATCCATCGAGAGCGGCCAGGAAGACAAGGACTTCTTTGTGGGTGACGATGCTTTTTCGCGGTGATGGCTTGCGCATCGTGCGGTTAATACTGCAGCGCCCAGCCAAGATATTCTCACAGAAGTGTCCGATTCTTTGGCCAGCCTGGTGGCAGCGTGTGCGAACAGCTCGACCACGAATCCCAGAGCATCCGCACCCACCACTCCGGTTGCTATTGATTCAAGCTCCTCCAGCTCTTCTGCTTCAAGCCCGTGGGCTAGGCCCACAGTCGCCAGCACCCCCTCAGTGGCATCTGCAGCCTTACCTTCGACTGGGACGCTCGCCGCAATCACCTCCATGGCTGCGCCGACAACCAGCTCGCTGTCTCCACGCATCCCACGGTCAGCACGATTGCCACTGCCGCCTCCCCGGCTGCTCCCACGACCAGCACGATGACCTCGGCGACCACGAAGGCCACGGCGACGACGACCACGACGGCTACGGCGACCACGACGGCCACAGCGACCACGTCAGCCACGACACCACGGACGCCATTGATGACCACTGCCCCAGTCACGCCAAGGACGACGCCCCCGGACGTTCGCTCGCTCTTTTAGAGCGACTCAAGCGCAGCGTCTTCGCCAATCCAGCTAGCGCAGGGATCGCCCGGACCAGATGACAGTGGCCTATCCGATTTACCGGTGTCGACGCTTCCATCATCTTTCGTTGCCTTGCTGGACGCTGTGTCGAGCATGAGCGAAGAAGTAACAGTTGATCAAGACGTTGACGTTGGACCGGAGGACGAGCCTGCGCTTCCCGACTCTGCTGCGCCTCCGGTTATGGAAGCGGATGATGTGAACAAGCTAGACTGGATGAGGACATTGGCGAATACGACTCAAATGATGAAGCTGCAGTGTTTATTAGAAGATGAAAATGCTGATGTGCTATCTATGGAAGAAAATGATGATAATGAAAGTGATGATGACCAGATATGTACGGATTTTCTCGATCCTATTGGTGGTGTGGTTCGACTGGACTCTGGGTCTGTGGATGCTACGGCTTGCGTAACATGGCATGGGAACCTGTGACGGAGGATTTTTCTGTTGACACTTCTGCATATGGAGGAACGACCACAAGCCAAGGAGGCCCGGTGCCTGAATTGGAGGCCATCTCTGACAACCCCGCCAGTATTTTTTTCTCTTACTTTCCTCGAAGTACGTAGAAGCTGATAGCCACGGAAAGCAACAGGTACGAACGCCAGACGCGCTCAGCTCGGGCTGCAAAGCTTATTGAGCAACAGCAACGGCGCCATGCTCTCGACCAATCAGTAGTTGTGGAAGCCGTGAACACAATCAAGGGGCGCATGCGAATGACAGCAGCGATCGAAGCGTGGGAAGTCGTGCGTGTTGTTGATCAAATTTTCTTTATACGCAGACAGCTGGAATCTTCCAGCATTGGCCGACAACGAGGGAAGGTGCAATTTCTGGTGGATCGTTTGGTTTATATATGCAGCGCAATCGTTTCATGCATGTTCTTCGGATGCTGCATTTTGCGGACAACAACCGCAGGTCGCAAGGAGACAAGGCGTGGAAGGTCAGTTCGATTGTTGCTGTGCTCCATAAAACCTTTCGGAACCTCTGCGATTTGACGCCCGAGTTGTCGTTTGACAAGGTGTGTTGCCGTCTACTTCTCAAATGAACACCACGCGGATGTACATGCCAGACAAACCCCATCATGGGGCACCAAGATGTTTAAGACGTGCGATGCCGAAACGAGTTATTGCTTCAAGCTTTTTTTTTCCGCCAAGTTGACACGTCGTATCCAACAACATGTTCACACAACATGATTCTTACTTTTGTTTTGACATGTCGCAGGTTCGAACTCTACCTGGGTAAGAAGCAGCACGACAATGATACGCCTTCAATGGACAGCAAAACTGGACCTGCAGCAGTGGTACGCAACATGAACAAAGCCGTTACCGAAGCAGACAGGCGGCAAGGATGGCGAACTGTTACTATTGACCGCTTCTACAGTGGTGTTGCTCTCCTACTGCAACTACTGCGTATGAAGATCTACGCTGTTGGCACTATCATGACCAACCGCATCGGCTACTGCAAGGGCGTGATCAACCGCGCGAAGCGCCGAGGCAAGACAGAAGAGCGTGGATCGTTCAAGATGTTCCGAGCGGTCGGTGTGCCTTCGATGCTCGCAGTGTCATGGATTGACAACAAGCCTGCCCACTTCCTGTTCACTGGAGCTTCAGGAACTCAGGCCAGCGTTTCAAGATGTCACCGCGGCGAAAATATTGAAACGGTCCCATGTCCAGCCGTCGTCAGCGATTACCACAGAATGATGGGTGGCGTTGATCGCCACGACCAGTTCCGTCTGCAGCGCTACTCGCTGCAGACTTGCTTTTGCTTCCAGAAATACTACAGTCAATATTTATGGGGCTGCTGGGCTTGGTGATCGTCAATTGCTACGTCACGCACGTCAAGTGCGCAAAGAGCAAAGGCGTCAAGCCGATGACACGATCTGCATTCATGGCCGAGCTTCACTGTCAGCTCATCAGTCAAGTGCAAAGCGATTTCTCGCAGGATGATCCTGCCACACCAACGAGCCGGTCAAGCGGACTAAGCCACACTCTCGCGCAAAATCCAGAGTTCCGCATAGCTGGGCGTCAGCGCATGCGGCGCAAAAACGCATGCAAGGTGAGCTCAATCAAGTTGAGGACCAAAGGGCAGATATCTTACGAGAGCAGCTGATTCTGCAAGCAATGCTCAAAGGACAACAAGCGCCTGTTTCTCTGCAATGTCATCGTGCCAGGAAGGGCAACGCCAAGACGTGCTACGGCATCTGGCACCAAGACTGGAAGTGTAAAGTGCCAGCTACTGCGTGCACCAGCATCCAGATGCGCCCAACCACTGGGCACCGCAAGAAGAAGCGCGTCCGCCGAAGTCTGCATCAGGATGAGGAAGAAGAGAAGTATGATGATGAGTCGGAGTAATGTAGGACATGAGTCTTGCACATCTGCGTCTTACCTTCTGAATATCTAAATGTCCGTGCTTGTGTGATTGCTTCGTTTGTGGGCGTGCAAAAACTAAACGGACCAGGTTTTTGTTACCTATCTATACAACATGTTTGCATAGCTTCCTGGCATCCGCTGTGTGCGTACAACATGGTTAATTCTCAAACCTACAGCTAAGCTTGAGTCCTTTTATGAGACCAATACTTTATTTCATATGTTAAACAAGTTGTAGGAAACAACATGTGATTCCTTAAGTCTGAGAAAATCTCCGGTATTGGAGGGGTTAGTCAAGTACCCAGGAGCTTACTCAAGATTGGCCTCATAAACGAGGTGAAAAGGAGAGATGTCGTTTGATGTTGTCAGACAAAATGTCGCTGACGCTTTTGACCAATGAATGCCATGTTGAACTTCAACATTGCACAGTCATTTTCGCGATTTTTGAGAACGTCCATCCACAGATAGTAATTTTCAGTTTGCTCAATGGCTAGATCCCCATCCTCAGATGACAACAACCCGTTGTGCCTATTCACCCGGTCAAGCGGTCAAGGGGATAAAGAGTGATACGACCATCGTTCTAGATATGTTTTCCATCAAACAACGTCATCGATCTATGAACATCGTATGTCTAAGCCCGTTCTGCATGATATATCCGACATAGAAACTTAAGAGTGCCATCCATATCCAATCTAAGTCTGTGAAAGATAGCCTGTCACTGCGTGACTGTAAAATTCTGAGTGCACATTGGCCCTAAGACTGCAGGTGATAACCAATCACTGGTACTCTTGCATCTATGTCCAATCTGAGGGCCTGTTCGGCAGAAACTCTGTTTGCTAACGCTGTAATTCGAAATACAGCGGAATAAGGCCAAACAGTGTTAGTCAGTGTTATGCTGTTTGGAGGATTTTGCAGCGCCGAACGCAAAAACAGCCAGTACAATGCACTTCAAACATAATGCAAACGATTGTATAAAATGACATTTATCATAAAGTAGAAAAGGTTTAGCTGCGCCCAGAGAAGCAAAACACGAAAGCGCGCTTTGCCTCTACATCAATTTTGAGTTGTACAAAGATGCCATCTCCGGGTTTGCTGTCAGATATTCGCTGAATGAGATGCGCTCGTCGGGTGGGAAGTCGTCTACGTGAGCAAATGAAAAGGCTTCGATGGCTATCTCAACACGGGTTTTGCGATCTCTACTTCGTGCTGTCGCCATCAAGACTTGACTTTCTGCCATTAGGCGGATCGAATCAGCCATGTTGTCGCCTGCGGTCTTGTACCGCTTGTAAGGAGAGACTACTGACTTGCTCTTAGTTGGTGTCCTCTTTGAATCAACGCTTCTTCGTGCACGTTTAGTAGCGACTCGAGCAGGAATACCAATAACAGACTGACTGCTTGTAGCGGCTCGAGCAAGAGTGCCGACAAAAGGCTGGCTGTTTGTCTGCGTGATGTTAACATCAAAGAGTTGCTGTTCATAGGGGCCTAGCTGATCAGATGAGTCGGATGGCTGGTACTCGTCGTGAAAATTAAGTCGGTGGGATTCAGTGTCGTCTCCTGATCCTGAATAACAGGATAGAGTGGCATGCTGGGCCATAAAGTTATCGTTTTCTTCCACACTAGACACAACGTACAGACTAGATGCAACCACTCCGCTGAATATCTCGTCCAGTTCCTCGATCATAGGCAGCGTGCTGGTTCGAAAGGATTTGAGAGCAGACGTCGAAAGTGTATCATGAGAATATACTGCCAAGATCGCATCCCATAGGTCAGCTGGAGCTGTCGGGATGCTCCTTTCTGGATCCCATCCAAATCCAATTGTTCAACTTACGGCACTCGTCCCTCCGAAACGTAATAGAACGGACGTTCGGCTGTGTGAAAAACAAGTTTCCGATTCTGTCTAGGATGCCATCGTACTCATTTCGAACGCAGGCCAAACTGATCTTGACTGCGCTCGCCATTCACAATTTCTTTCGTATACCCTCGAACGATCCAAACTGTGATAATTGCGTTGTAGAACTGTCTAGCGAAAATGATGGTTTTACAAACCAGCCCATTGGCACGGACGACACTGTGGCCGCTGCGAGAAGAGACGAGATTGCCACGGTCATGTGGGATGACCACTGTGCAATTATTACCAATCAAGAGGCTGAAGCACAAGAAGCTCGAGAGGTCGCAGCTCAAGAGGCAAGAACAAGAGAAGCTCCGGGTGGCTTCTCCGCTATGCTCACAGACACAGAGGCGTTATTATAGCAGATTCAAGTTAGTAAATGAGGTAATTGAGGTACATTAGGAAGCTTCTTTCGTCGAAAGTGATCAACTAATTCCCGTACGAGTGGACATACATGTAAGTGGCCATGGCCTAGGTTGGGTTGCGTGCACGTCTCCATGCAGCCGCGGAAGCAGCTGGGCGCCTGGTAGAGGCGCAAGTGCAGTGAAACCAACCTCTTTAATCCTTGGAGGGACCGGGTGGAATACTTAGGTTCGTTCAATGGAGTCCTGTGCGTAGCTGTCTCTGCTTACGTGGTTTATAGAGTTGCTGGCGCCGTTGGGATAGTGTCTGTCAGGGGACATTACTAAAGCTTGGTGTTGGTGTCCTATGTGGTTCTTGCGCTCGATCCAGTGCATAACGTCGTTCATCACCGACTCCCCCCAGCCTTCCAATTGTTTGTTCCGCGATGGAAGCCTGTCTTGAGCGCTGCCCTTGTTGTCCATTGCGTTGTTCGCACGAAGGTCGGCCATTTGTAGTGCGCTCTAAAGTGATGGGTCCAGCTAACGATGCCAATCATATCTGCTAAGTGCCGTGCGGCGATGTACTTGTTCAGCAAGTGCTTGGTTTTTGGCTGTCTGCGATACCGAAGCTGGCCCAGCATCAGGCAGCTGTCGCCAATAACGTGGATGTGCTCGAGTCCGAGAGTCCGTGCAGCTATATGCCCGGTGAGAATACCCTGGGTTCGGCTTGATTGTTTGTTGTTGTCTTTTGCAAGTAGGACATACTCGCTGCCCAGATTGCGTTAAATGCGGTGTAATCCGCCAGTATGGAGATAATAATTGCGCCGTATCCTCCTGGTCCTGGATTCCCCCGTGAGCCGCCATCGAAGAAGAGCACATGAGTGCCGTTCGCTGTTACTGCTGTAGTTGGCCATGCGCTGGGTATTCTCGCTAAACTTGGCAAAAACACTCTTGACTGTGCCAGCAACCAGATCTTTATTCTGCGCTTCCGTGATTTTGTATCAGACGAACTCTAGCCGCCACGATCGTTCTGAGATCATTCGTGATCCTGGCATCCACTCTCTGCCGCGTCCACGGAGTTGGATCGCTCTGCAATGCCTGCCTCCAGTCGAGAATGATGATGATAGACTGTAATACTTGTACTTTCCATGCCTGTTCAATTGCTGCATGTATCGTGTCCGCCTCTTGCATCACTAATTGGGACCTCATTCGAGCCATTTCCGACTTCCAAAATTTTGGGCCAATGCCAGCCAATTTCATGCTGAAAACGCTGGTGATTTGCTCCTCAGTTCCGGAGATAGCGCTTCTGAGTATCCTGGACCATCTGAGGAACACGACCTTCCAAACATATTGAGCTGCCGGGCATTCTCACAGCATATGTATGCCGTCCACGTGCCTCAGGTCGGAGCAACGTGCGTGGTACACCAGTTCTTTCCTTGTTCTGTATCCCACGCTGTCATACGGTCGACTTAGATAGAAGAATTGCAAACGTTGTCGACTGGTACTCCCTTTTATGGCGTGTATGAACTTCCACTCGACCGACTCTATCGCTGCCGCAATCCTATGATGCCACCATCGTAATCTTGCGGCATTTTTGGTGACGGCCGTTATTGACTTATCATGACCTGGTGCACACTGCTTCTTGTACCTGGAGATGCAGCTCGTCTAAAATCCTTTCCTGCCCGCGGTGTGGACAGTCGAGTTATACCTGAGTGAACCATGATGTCAACTCTCTCTGCGTCAGCAGGTCGCGCCGAGTTGATTGTATTTAGCATTTCGTGGTGGGATGTGATAGGGCCTGTTCTGATGGGGGTTGCAGGCCAGTTTGTGCTCTCGATCGACATAAGGCCTTCCGCATCCTGGTGCACCTCCCACTGAAGCGAATTGCGGGAGTACGGTCTTATCTCATTTTGACCAGCTGGTCTAAAGAGGATGGCCGGTTAGCTGACAATAATATCCCTGGTGCTGATCCAACTTTCATGTGGCGAACGGCACTAGCTAGATCTGAGGCAGTCAGCGGCGAGGTCAGCGCTGTTCGTGCATCCACAGACGCCGTTCGGACGATTGGGTCCTGAAGCGTGCGTTGTTTCTCAGGATCCGTTGGAACGTCATTGCTGTTAGCGCTGGAGGGGTCCCCCATCTATGATCCCTAGTGTTTCATGAACTAAAGTGAGATCTCAAGCGGGTTGGTCGAGACACTTCCTGATGATGTCACAACCTCTTCAATCGAGACTCGTCGCGGACTCGTATCGAGTGCCCTGAAGAAGTTTGCAAGATGCGGCTGATTTCATATTTGCTTTTACCCATCGGCTTGGACGCATTCTGTATTTCAGTCAAAGGAGTTTATTCAATTTAAACATGCAGTGGAAAATAAAATGAGATCGGAGCCATCTCCTGCAAGTAAGTCGCTTGAAGAGATCGTACCAGTGCTTGTGGAACGCAACACACGCAGTTAATCTCGAAATTGGACGAGCGCGTATCCGATATCAAAACTTCGTTTACAACTCTCACTGACAAGATCGATCGGCTGGAATCCGGTGAAGCGGCTGTTCATGTCACGTAGACTGGGATGAAAAGACTACATCTAAGGCCCCACAAACTTCGTCGGCTGGATACAAAATGTCCCGGGCAATCAGCACGGTCATTGACTTGTGAAGCGAATGGACTGTAGGAATAAGCGGCGGTCCAGCCGTTCGTGATCTTGAAGCAGCTCATGGTTGTCGATGGCGCACCAATCCCATAGAAAAGAGGTTCTTCTTTCGGCGCAAGAAAATTGTCGATTATATCATTCAAATATCGACAACAGAGCACGTACCAGGGGCTGATGTCGCAGTGCGCTTGGAAGCGCAACGAGTCGTGCAAAAAAAAACGCTTAATTCACTGAGCATATAGCTGTAGTATGGCAACGAACCAGAGCTGAGAACTGCGCCCAGCTGACAAGTAGCCGTCATTCTATTAGTTACTACGCCAACACGATAGCCTATGAGTATTTGATGCGAGTCGATTAAGCGCAAAGCAGCCAGCGATTACATTATACACGTACCACGCCAGAAGTTGCCTGCAGCATATTTGCTCTCAACACCCACGCCAGACTGAGAACTGTCGACGTTATTCATGCGTTCTCACTTGCTGCTGTATCGCCACGATCACGGTGATCTCCTTTGTGATGCTGACATCTAATAGCCGATTTCTTCGATACCCTTGATGTCCTTGGCTCGCTTACCTTTGTATTCGTCCTGCGCTATGATGTATCTGAAGCGCTACGGTGTATTGAGTGAGCTGGCTTGACACGTACCAATGCTGGTGCTCTATATCTCTGTACACAAAAGCACACATGTTGCATTGACAGCCTCCTGTAATCATGCTCAAAAAGTTTTCTGTGTATCAACAGACACGGCGATGGCACGACGAGTCTTGCGGTAGCTGCTGCGGCGCCCAGTGTCGTTGGACGGAAAACCTTCGCTCTTGTACGCCGCGGCTGGAGAGCAGTGAGTAAGATTTTGTGTTTGGTATTGCGACTGATTTAAACCCACCACTGATAACCGAGGTTATTTGGGAGTGTGCTCTTCACATAAGTTCGTTTATATGCTGGGACCTGCGGTGATCCTTCAGAGACCGCCGCAAGGACCACATGGTGACTTCACTTCCTATAATATTTGTTACTGTTTCTATTTACGACATAGAAATGAATGTGATATATATAGGTCATATTACGACCCAAGATCATGAGCCATTTTTGCGTGACAGCAGCCATGCGAGTGTCGCCAACACGGATCCGAATGATTACAACGTCAGCATCCGTGCCTCAGCGACTCAACGCACAATATCCAACTGTGAAGGATGTGTCTCTGTCCGGTACGCAACGCAGGAAATCGCTCACCGCTACTCAAATTGCGGACTTTGCGTTGAACTGGTGTCTCTGGTGCTTCCTCATGTTTCTAATGCTCTCGCAGCTGCTCACAGCAATTCGAAACACGACTACAAGCAGCACTGCGATAGTGTTTGGACAAGATCCGTCACATGGATTATATGCTGTCCCAGGATACAACGATGTGTCCGTTTAGCGACCGTGTGGTTGCCTGTGTCCATCATGGACACACATTCAGAGCAGTGAGTCTGAACGACGCACTCAATTCGAGAAGCACAATCGTTGAAGACTCGAGTGGTTCAGCCATCCACGGCTATCGCGTGATCAATCGAACTGGCTTTGAATTGAGTGACGATTCCAAGCAAACGTGGACGCGTACCTGTCGCCTCATAAACTCAACACTGCATGGGATTTTGAGCGCTTGCGAGGTTCTGGGCTACTCGAATCTGACCCGCGACAGCCTTCGCGTAGTGAATGGTCTGGAAAGCAAGACGCTCAAAAGTATCTCAAATGCGCTTCCAATCCTCATTATGCCATTCTGGGATACTGCTCTGTCTGCTCGATTTGCGATCCCATCTTGGGACGGCAACGCTTGCGTCTTTCGACTCCAGGGACAATACCAAGAACCTTCTGTGCAGACCAAACTCATGGTTGCTTCTGGCCGAGCCAATCGAGAGAAGCAAACAGAGCTTTTGCTTGGCCGCGTTGGTGGAACATGGAAGAACGGGTGGTACGAAGACTCGCAAGGCATGCGTTGGTACAGCGATATCATGGCTAATGACCCACAGAATGATTTCGGAGTCCCTCCGCGCTACATCGATCTAAACAGCGAGCAAGAGTTTGTCTGTGATATCAATTCCGATTGCGCACTCAGTCGAGGCTTTTATAATTGGAGTGCTGATCTCATCAGCACGTCAACGTTATCGAAAGTGAGTTCCCTGACGATACTGAACGGCATGCGCTTTGGCATATTCTACTTTCATTCGGTTGCAACGACCGCGGTGAGCTGCGTTTATGACTTCGCATCCCTGATGTCGAATGCGACGGTGGTGCTGTTGCTGACTAGATGGATGATCGCTATGGTGGCGCTGCATCGAGGATTTGCAAAGGGTCTCAGTGACTGGCACAGCGCCAGTATTGGAAGCATAGCGTGTTCCTCCGAATTCACATATCTACCCGTCATGATGCTGCCTCGACTCAAGATGATTCTTGCCGCATTTTTCACTGTCGGATGCAATTTCGAAGGCGAACAAAAGGCTTTGGCTGACGCATGGTTCGTCATTTATCCCTCAATCGTTGACATTGTTTTGATCTACCCGAGTCTGTTGAATATAGTAGCGAAGATATTCCGTCGACGCATGAATGACTGGATCTTCCCTTTTGCGATCGTGGCCCTGAGCTGCACACACTACTTTCGTCCCGACATTTCGGAGCTTTTAGTTCTCAAGCTTGGAGGCCAAATTAATGCTCAGATGGAATCGGCCGAGTTTGATCGATTGACGCTAGTTCAAATGTTTTCACCTGATACCGCGCTCCGACTGAATGGCAATGTATCGATCGTGCTCTGGTGGAAGCTGCTGCTTCTCAGCTTCAGTGGGCTATCAATGGTTTTCTCGGACAACATGGCACTAAACAGTAGACGGTTTCGACACCGTAGAACCTGCCGCTGTGAGCATACGCTCAAAATTCGAGCCTGCAATGTGGGTGGTGTCGGCCGAACCAAGGACCCTTACGGGTATTTACCAACCCCAGACCAGCAAATGATGAGCTCTTATGAGTTGATCCGACTGGGTTACATCGTGGTTAGCGATCGTTATTTGGTGATAGTGGCCGACTGGTGGATTCTCTCGACTACAAAACCTGTGCGATACATGTATTCGTGGTGGAACTATCGTATAATGGTGTTTCTAGTCCATAAGAAAAGGGCCGACATTGGGCGCATAACAGTTTCCGAAATTAGCCCACAAGGCAAACTTGTCAGCCTTCAAGACCCAGCTCTAGATCGGATCGCGTGGTGGGATATTGACGCGCGCTCACTGTTGTAGAAGACTTGTGCTTCGACTGAGTGGTCTCCTCTTTAGAGGCGGAAAGATTTCTTGAGTCTGCCGCACCTGAAGCAATTTAATTTCGGACGCCAAAAGAATGGCAAGAGAGATTTAGAGAATGGCCGTTTTTTGTGGAGATTCGTGGGATTTAGAAGAACGGAAGGTACGTTGACACTCAAGGCGTATAATTGTTCAGCGATATCATAGCTCAAGACGTGCAAATCATTACGGCTCGCCAGAGCACCACTTCGACCGGTTTACTGACAAGAACTAGTACGTGAATTCCACTCCGAGTGTGCGAAACAACAATACAATTCAGTTGGAGTGCGGTCCTCATTGCCATGTGAAGTCAAGGACAACGTCAATAACGTAACTTTTGTCTTTCGATCCGTTTCGACGACGATCATAAGCTGTGTCTATGGCTTTATGTCCCTGTTGTCGAATGCGCCAGTGGTGTTTTTAATGATCCAAAAGATGTCGTCGTGTTAGCCTTGCTTCATCAAAGGCGTTAGTGATTGTATGCAGCTGATGCATCGGGGGTATTGCTAATTCCTCGAGTTCGCGTATCTGATGTTGCGTCGACTCAAGATGATTCTTGTGGCGTTTACACCATTGGATGTGAATTTGAAGGACATCAAAAGGCTCAAATTGATGCGTAGTTCTTGATTGTCGACTTTAAACTCTTTTAAATGCAGTGATCATGGTTTCGTCAATGTCTTTCCGTATAATGTAGTGACTTTGAGCAGAACGCACTACAAAAATACTAAAAAAATACTAAAAAAAATATTGCGGGGATTTTCATATCTGAAACTCGGAGGTCGTTTGAATTCTCAGATTGAGTCAGCGTATAATTCGAGCAACATTTAGCGTCGTCTATACGACCGTCTGAGCTGCGATTACGATTTTGTAGCACTCGATTTGATCATCAGTAGTTCTCCTGCTGGTAAGATAGATGATGGTTATCCATGATACGGAACCCAGCGTAGAACAGGCATTCTTTGATTTGTTACGTCACCCTCCACGACGTACCCAATGTGAACCACAGACTCACGTTGTAGCAATCGAACGATCACCAATTCTCCTCCAGCTCTCAGGTGAGCGTGGCCCCAACTCGTCCACTTCCTGCAGCACTCTTCGCAAAAAGAAAGGTGTTTTCGCAAAGTCGTTTCGTGCGTGTGAAATGACGGACGAGGATCTCCAATGAACTGAACTAATTAGCACTCTGTTTTCACGTTGTCAGTGGGTACAGAAACTAGTCAAAGGCTGATCAAGAGCTCAGCACATCTCGTGTTCAGTAATATAAAGTTATGAATATGGTCCTTTAAATGATTTTGCCAGTCGTGGACCTGAATGCTTTCGGCTAAATGGCGGTCAGTTCCTTAAGTTATATGGCAAGTTGAGCCTGAATACGACGAAATAAAGCGAAATGGGCGATAAGAGTGGAAAATCGTTGTAAATTTAGCTTTGGCAACTATTCTTATCGGTGGCAATGTATCGAGCCTGAAGGCCATCTCATTGCAGCATTATGCGTGTGGCTCCTATACACGTGAAAAACTTGAGGTCAGGCTCCGTGCTTTATGCGCAATCACGTACTACCAAAACAGCATTCAAACGCAGTTCGCATCGTTGGAGGCGTCCCACTCCTTTCCAGCTCATCAGCTGTGTTTTTAACTGGTGCATGTGGGGCTTCCTCACGTTTATAATGCTCTCGCAGTTGCTTACGGCAGTTCAAAGCTCCACTACAAGCACCTCAGTTGCTCTCTACGGGCAGGAGCCATCCAACGGATTGTCTTCCATCGCAGGTGATAACGACGAACCTTATAGCGACCGCTTGGTTGTTTGTGTGCGCCGTGCACACACCTTCAAAGCCGTGAGCTTGGCTACTGCACTCAACTTTGGGACTACAGTCATTGAGGATTCAACAGGCTCAGCTATTCACGGCTATCGGGTCATCAATCGAACAGGACACACTTTACTCGAAGACGCCCAACGAGCGTGGACTCGCACCTGTCGCCTGATGAACGCAACGCTGAATGGGATCTACAAAGCGTGTGAAGCACTTGGGTGCACGAATTTGACGCGGAACAGCCTCTACATAGTGAATGGCTTGAAAAGCACGACACTGTGAGGATCCCAAATGCGCTTCCAATTCTCATCATGTCGTTCTGGGACAATATTGTGGATGCTCGATATGCCATTCCGTCGTGGGATGGTAATGCCTGCGCCTTCTGGCTTCGAGGACAGTATGAAGACGTAACCAAACAGAACAAAGAATTGTTGAGTGCCACTCGAACTGCGAGAGAGATCGAGACAATGAAATACTTGGGAAGATATGATGGACAGTGGAAAAACGGTTGGTATGAAGACACGGAAGGCGTGCGCTGGCATAGTGATCTCAGTTCAAAGGACCCGTTACACGATTACGGGGTGCCAGCGCACTACTTCGATCCGTCTGTTGGTCAAGAGATAGTCTGCCACGTCAAGACCGATTGTGCAACTGACTCAACAAGCTACACTTGGGGTGCTGATCTCACGAGCAACAATTTCTATTTCGGAATTATCTAGATCACGATATCGAATGGTTCTCGCTTCGGAATTTTCATCTTCAAATCGACTGTTCAAACTGCCGTCAGCTGCGTATACGACTTCAGTTCTATCCTCTCGAATGGGTCCGTGGTGCTCCTGCTCATAAGATGGATGATTGCCATGATAGCATTACACCGTGGATTTACTAAACGTGTCAGTGACTGGCACACCGCTGGTATAGGAAGTATCGCCAATTCCTCCGAGTTCACGTGTCTACCAATCGCCATGCTGCCTCGACTCAAGATGATTATTGCTGAATTTTTCACTGTCGGATGTGAATTCGAAGGAACGCAAAAGGCGCTCGCAGACGCCTGGTTTGTCATGTATCCATCCATCGTCGACTTTGTATTGATCTACGCGAGCCTGTTGAATATGGTGGCCAAGATGTTCCGTCGACGCATGAATGACTGGATCTTCCCCTTCACAATCGTGGTTTTGAGTGTCACGCACTACGTTCGACGGGATATCGCAGCGCTTTCGTTTCTCAAACTTGGAGGACGAATCAATCCACGGATCGAATCCGAAGAATTTGAGCACTTGACGCTCCTGGAATTGCTTTCTCCTGCTATCGCTCTTCGACTGAATGGACACGTTTCTATTCTACTGTGGTGGAAGCTGGTGGTTCTTGGTATCAGTGTCTTATCGCTGTTTTTATCAGATTCCATGACACTTGAGAGCAAAAGATCTCGAAATCATAGATCCTGCCGCTGTGAGCAAGCTTTAAAGGTCCGAGCTTGCAATGTTGGAGGTATTGGGCAATCGAGCAGTCCCTATTTGAAGACTTCAGACCGATCATCACGTATGCTTAACTCGTTCGAATTGATTCGGTTGGGATATGTGGTGGTTGGCGGTCGCTATTTGATGTCACTGGCAGACTGGTGGATTCTGTCTTCGATGAAGCCTGTGCGCGATATGTATTCCTGGTGGAACCATCGCGTTATGGTGTTTCGGATTTATGAGAAGGCAGATATGAATGGCATTGCAATGTATGAGCTCAGTCCGTATGGGACATTGATGAACCTTCGAGATCCAGATCTAGACCAAGTCGTGTGGTGGGACATCGATGCGCGTCCGCTCTCATGATAGCCAACTGAATTTTAAATGTTATTACACAGACGTAACACGTCATGGCCTTTGAAGTCCAATTGCACTATTTCCCGACCAAAGTGGTGCATTTCTATCTGTGACGGGCCACTTCTCAAAGTACAGTAATTATTGAGCAAGAAAAAAAAAACATAAACTGCTGCTCCAGAAATCCCGCCAATCATTGTGCTACTTTTTGGATAAAGGCCTATGATTGGCTTACCTCATTTTTAGCGCTCATGAACCAATGCCAACCAGAAGATTCGAAAGAAAGGTTTTTTAAAAAAAGGCCGGTTCACCACGCATAACTGGACTTCTTTAAGATATCATCCGCTCCATCGCCACTATCAGCACGAGACAAAGCACGAGACCGTGATCTTGCCAAGCAACGCGTCGTCCGAGTTTTTCGCGAGGGTGGGGACTGGAAGCTACAATGATCTGCCGCTAACAACTGCCCGGCGCGCGATTCCTCAGGACGGAGCTCCAGGCCCTGAAAAGGCCCTGGTTCAAAACTCGAAAATGGGCACGTGATATCTTAGACCAATGACTTGCCTTTGCTTTAACAGCGACAGTCAGTTACGAGACTGACGGAGCTGTGGACAGTATCATGTGATTTGGATTGAGAGGTTTCTAAGTGAAATTGGCGAATAAAGCCTCAGGCGAAGTCGACAGATTGAGAGTATTCGATAAAGTACGATTTACAGCAGGTACTATTAAGAGCAGTGAGCTTCATCGCCCACCATGATGGCGCCGGTCGTAGAGAGCGAGCGACCCTTGCAGCGGCACGCCTTCCGCGTGGTTCTGGACGCCGGCGCACCAGCTGAGATCAACTTCAAGGAGCTTGTGCGGCAGCAGACTAAGCATCAGAGCCAGGCGGCCAAACCCAATGTTGATACCGTGACCGAGCGGTTGGCGCCGCCCTCGACGTCGTCACCGTCTGGCGCTGTGTCGGCACTAGCGCTGCCACCAGCACCGCGAACGCAGCGATACAACATCATCGAGCGTTTGGAAAAGCGCTACGGTGGTGGCGTGGTCGTGGATTGCTCTGATGGCGGCTCTGGTGGTGGTGGTGGCGGCGGCTTTGAACGCGGCGAAGACGACGACCTGTACGACTCGGAGGACTCATTCATCGACGACACAGAGCTGCAGCAGAACATCGAGGAGATCCACGGCCAGACAAAGGTGCAGACCAAGCACTCTGGCTTCTTCGTCAATGCTGGCGACGAGATTGAGACCGTGGAGCGGGACGACAGGTAACCAGATCCGGTTGTCTAGACTGGTGGATCGCTCATTACTCAGTCGCAAGTGCTGCTTGAACAGTGACGACCAGGACGATGCGCCAGCGTCTGCTTCCAACAGCAAGAGAAACAAGAAGAACGGCTCCGGTGGCGCTGTCAAGGCGTTTCTTGACGAATGGTCGGAGGCCGCGACCGAATGGCAACCAGAGCCAGAGGTGGTCACAGCCATGGAGACGCTCCATTCGGCAGTTAAAGAGCGTACGTGTCTGTCTGTAAATTGAGTTAGGAGAACCCCATTGACGGCTCGTCTGTGGTTGTTTCTAGTGGCCAAGACGACGCCGATCACCAAAGTCTTTCCTCGGAAACTCGACGATGCGCTGCGTGCGGTGGACAAGCTGGTGGTTGAGTCGCATCCGAACAAGTGGCGCGTGAACGGCTACTTTGCCACGCTTATGACCTTTCTGCCGTTCACCAAGCAGTATTTAAAGGTGCGCTAAAGTGCAGATTCCTTTGTCTTGCCGCCGTGTTGTCTCATGCTTTTATTCCTTCTCCAGTCCAATATGCTGCGACTGGAAGTACGCGATGTCGCTCGCGGCGCCAGAGACGACATTGAGCAGGCTTTGGCTGCGCTGTCGAAAGAGATCGTATTCTACGTTGATCGGGCTACGCGAGAGCCAATCGACTCTGTGAAACAAGGCACGCTGCCTGCTTCCATCTTGTTGCTGCTGTTGAAGATATTGATCTTCTCTTGTTCTAGCGATTACGCAGGATAAAGATTTGGCTGTGAATATTCACGGAGTGCTGACTCTGCAGGACGAATGGATCGTCAAGGAGAATGAGTACCGGTGCGTCGCGTATACTTCATTCTCACTATCCATAAGCTTTGATACTCATTTCGACGTGCAGACAAATGCTCAAGACTGAAGACAAGAAACACATGAGCGAAGCTGATTACGTGCCACTGAATGCTCGTCAGGAGCGCAATCGGCTGCTGAATCGTGTAAGTTACACGTTCACCTTTCTCTGAATCGCGTTGAGCCGCACTGAGGAGTTTTTGTTCCACAGATCGTGGGCGTTTTCACTACTGGGCTCATGGATCTGCAAACGCTACGAGGCATGAACAAGGCAGCCAAACCAAAGGCTCCTCGCAAGAGTGTGCCAGCAAAAGCTACTCCGAAAGCCACCGAGGCTGTGAAGCGCAAGGCGTCACCTTCGTCCACGCCCAGCGTTCCTTCAACTGCTGCGGTCACTCCTGCAACTTCGTCTGCTCCAGCCAAGCGGATCACTCGGCCGTTCAAGTCTCGTATGATGGAAGACCCGCCAGTGTTCTCGGAGCGAGATTTCGAAGAGATGTCATGAGCAGAAAGCACAGACCCAAGCCAGCCTCGCAATCACATCCACAAATCTACTGTTGTACTAGAGACTTCTTGCTGCTATTGCATCTGCTATTTGGTCTCCTTCCTATTCCGTCTTCATGTCCGTCAGTGCGTCCTCCGTCGGCTGCGCTTCGGGTGATGACGGAGACTTGGGTGCGCGGTTCTTACGCACGCGATCAAACACGATGATCATTTCACAATGCGGCGTGTGGGGGAACATGTCGACCGGGATGGCGTACACGGGTTTGAAGCCCTCACCCTGGATGGCTTTGGTGTTGGGCCCGCACAGCGTCATGGCGTCCGTGATCAGCGAGTTAGTTGGGTTGCATGACACGTACACGATGCGCTCCACGGGTGGACAGCCACGCAGCGAACGGAGCACCTGGTGGTGCAGACCGGCACGCGGAGGGTCCACGATCGCGACCACACGATTGATGTGCATCTCGTTTTCGGCGCGCTTCTTCTTGAGCAGCTCCTTCATGACGTCCTCAGCCTTGGAATTGATAAAGCTGATGTTCTCCACGCCGTTGAGCTTCGCGTTGACCGCAGCGTCGTCCGTGGCGGCCTTACAGATCTCAATGCCCACGACCTTGCCCACGCCCTCGGACGCGCAAATGCCGATGGTGCCCGTACCACAGCAGACATCGTACAGCAGCGTGTTGGCATCGGCCCGAGCGTGCTTCTTCACGAGCGAGTACAGCGCCTCGGCGCCACGCGTGTTGACCTGGAAGAACGCGTTGGGTGAGACAGAGAAGCGCATACCCAGCAGATGCTCTTCGATCGTGTCATCGCCGTGGATCTTGGTGACCGGGTCGTCTTCCGACGGAGCCGAGACACCAGTGTACTCCTGTAGGAAGAGTGATGTGATCTTGAACGGGCGCGAGGCGTCTGTGAGCTGCTGGATGATGAGCTGCTTGAGCTTCTCCAGCTCTTCTGGCGACAAGCCGTCTGGATTGACCTGCACCATGAGCATCAACGTCTTGGTGCGCTCGCTTTCACGCACTGTGAGCATGCGCCACACACCCTTCTGGGTCTTGACGTCGTACACGGGCAGGCCCGAAGCCGTCATCACCTCCTGCATGGCCGCGCAGATCTGCTTCATGGCGACCGAGACGTTGATGCAGTCATCAGGCTTGCTCACGATCACAGAGCCCTCGCGAAACATACCGAGACGAAAGCCGATGCAGGGCTGGCCCTCGGCGTCAAAGCCGATACTGAACTCGCACTTGTTGCGGTAGCCCTCAGTCACGGGCGAGCCGTGGATCGAGTCCATGGGGCAACAGAGTCCCTTGTGGCTGGCGAAACCCGTGATCTTGGCACTTGCAACGCCTTCGATCGTGAGAGGCACCGTGTTCTTGATCACAGCGTCGTTGCTGACAAAGTACAGCGCTTCCTGGCTCAACACGATGAGCTGCGTGTTGTGCGAGGCCAGACCCAGCGGCTCGGTGGCCAATTCCAGAGCATACGGCGCAAACGCCAGCGTCTCCAGGGCATCGCCGTCCAAAGGCGCTCGCCACCACTGCGACTGTGTGTTGGTCGGCGCGTGAGCGTACACGAACGCGTTGTGGATGGCGATGGTCTTGGCGCCTTCGACGGTGCCCAGTTCCTTCCAGACTCCAGACGCGAAGCGACCAGTGCCTTCCTGCTTGAGCACCTGACCCTCAACCGTGCAGCTCAGAAGGAAGCCTCGAAGCGACGCGAGCGACGTGATGGCAGCACTAGGGCCGTTGCAGAGGCGCACCCACTGCTGCTCCTCGCCCACTTCTTGCTTGAGCACGCAGATCGAGTTGTCCGCACGAGCACCGACCAGATCGCTGCCGAACGAGACAATAGCGGCCATGTCCTTGGCGTCAGTCACGCGAGTCCAGGCCACATCTTCGACCGACTCGTGCGGGCGCGAGTACAGCGCATCGTCCGCGACGATGTAAAGCGATCCATGGCTCTGCAGCCAGTCGGGCAGCTCCACGATGCCTTGCCGTCTGGGATCAGTGCTAGTGGGAGCAGCCTCGCCCTGCTTTCGCTTCTTGCGCGCAATGTTGCGGGCATCGATGGCGATGCGCTTCTCCTTCTTGCCAAACTCCTTGCGGGTCTGACGCGTGATCTTCACGAGCACCTTCTTCATCTCGTCTTCTTTCCGCTGGAGCTGCTCTTCGTACAAAACGTTGGCCCAGGGCGTGACGACGTCGCGCGCATCCTTGGGCGCCGGCGCGCTCTCGGTCTCTACCTTGATGGGCTTGTCGTCGTCTTCGTCCTCGTCCTGCCGGCTGCGCTTGCTGCGCATGGGCTTGAGGCTCTTCTTGGGCAGTGCGTCCTTGACTTCCATCATCTCTCCGTTCCACTCAAGCGTCTGCAGCACTGGGAACGCGGCGTCGCGCTGCTCGCGAGTGGCAAAGTGGATGAAGCCAAAGGTGAGCTGGCGCGCCTTCTGGATCTTGGTGAACGCCACGTTGTTCTCGCGCAGCAGGTCCTCCATGGCCTTGGCGTCCTTCCATTTGCCATAGTTGAGCACGATCAGCTTCAGGTCCTCGTCATTACCGGCTGAAGCAGCCGCCGGAGCGTGAGACGTCTCGCCGTCGGAAGCCATCGGATATTGATATGATGACCATTGGTGGCGGCCGCTTTCACACAATCACCCAAATGTAGTCTAATTAAAACCAAAATCCGGAAACATGATAAATTGAAATATTGGGATTTACTAGGGCTGTGCGACTGCCGGCTTCAGTTCGCAGAACCGGATGAGCGGCCCAAGCAGCACCGCTGCCGCCGCCTTGTCGCGCACAGCACCGCCGCTGCTGGTACCCACAGAGCTGCGAGAAGAATTCCAGGTCTCGGTGCATACGTGCCCGCGTCTTCTGCAGCGCGAGCTCAAGCACGTGTTCCCAGTATTTTTCCAGGACAAGAAGAACGACCATGAGGTGCTGGCCGTGCTCACATGCCAGCGGTCGCGCATGGACCTGAGCCAGTTTGGACTGGATGCTGACCGTGAGAAAGACCGATTGCTGGAAGACTTTGTCGAGTTCGCGCAGTTTGTCTCGTCCAAACTCATTGAGCAGAGCTATTGGGCCGACTTCATTGACCCTTGCTCTGGTTTACCGGTACGTTCTTCATGTCATTGAGCTGTAAACGCCATACGCACTCTGTCTCGGTCATGGCTGTGGATATTGACTGTGTGTGTTGGCTTTCTTGCTCTGTAGATGCTCACACTGCAGTCCAATAAAGTGTACAGCGAAGTGGATGGCGTGGAGCTGCTACTGCGCTACCGCTGCCTGAGCGCTGGCATGTGCAAGATCCTGCTGCATCCTGTCTGGGGCGCAGCCGTGTATCCTGCTTCTCTCTTCACCAACGCGCCCTTTGAGATCGTGCGCGACGTCCTGCACAATTGGCCGGAGACCAACCAGACCAAGACCAGTCAATAAGTCAACTGAGCGAACAGAGCGAGACGACGTAACGAGAAATCGACCGATGGATGGCGCGCACGTGTTACAGTGTCCGCCTCCTTGCAGTAGCTCCTTTGTGTATCCATTCGTATATAAGCCTCATGCGCATGCTCAATAGAACTCGGCCGTCTACCTTATGTTTCGTTCTCAGGCAACAACACAAAATCCGTAAATAACGCGGTTTATTTGAGTGCCGTTCGTATTTAACCAAACTCCGTAATCAGACTCGATCATGGCCATAAAGTGCCTTGACCTGGGCAATGGCCGAAGCGAAGTCGTTCGAAGGAGGGTCCTCATCAAGCGACAATGGCTCCACTGGCTTTGGTACTGGGAGCATTTCATCCAGATGCAATCCATCCACTCGTGAAACCAGCAGCATGTGCGGTACAATGCATGAGAGGGAGGCGCACGGTTCTACTGCGGAACCTGGAGCACATGTGCATGCTGCCAGACGTGGATCAGCTCCTTCCAGCCCCTTGCGCAATCTGTTGATGTTCAGTGTATCGATCTGGATCCTGGACTCGACGACCTGCACGATCTTGTCGCGGACTGGTACGTACATGCTGCGGATCTGAAAGGTCTCCGATCGGGATCGCAGCAGCTGCAGAAGCGTCTGCGGAGGAATCGCAATGCCCAAGTCAAACTGTACAAATCGATGCAATCGGAAGAACGTTGCTGACGGGCGGCAGATCGTGCGGATGGCTTTGACGATGCGTTGCTCGTCGAATTCCGCGGCTTCGATCAATTTTGTGACCTCTTTGGCAGGCACCAAGCGCGGGTAGTACTTGAGCATGATTTTCACTGGAAGAGATTCGAAGGCTGAGAGCCCTGAGGCGTCATGCTCAGGGAGAATTGCATCCACCGGCAGAGGTAATTGGGGCTTTTTATTGAGGTCTGTGCTGCTTGAGTTCTGATTTGTCACTCCACACGGAAGGCTAGTTGCAAGCATTGATTAGTCCACCCATCTGCAATCAACGCTCATGACAATGTATGCTACGTACTTGGTTTGAATAGCATGATTGTACGACTTGGGCTCCCGCAGGGACGCAATAATTCGTTGCGAATGAAGATCACCGAGATTGTTAAGCTGATACACAGTGGCCATCTTGCTACCGTCTTCGGTATTACGAACGGCGGACGGAAGCGCGCAGATACCCAATAACGACGTCCATTCGCCTCCATCCATCAAGTGTAAATCCAGCGGCGCATCAGCGGGTACGTATTGCGAAGGTACCGGACACTTGACGTCCATGTCGTCTTCAGCGCATCGAATCGAGGCTAGATGCAGCGCCGCCTTGGTGGCCCCTGCATTCCCGTGCTGGAAAGGGTAAAGCGTTGTGATCTTTTCCTGCTGCAAGCTCGACAGGATAGCGCCTGTGGAATCGTCAGCCAAGTGGTCATTAGTCATATTGAATACATCCGAAGTGAAATAGACACATACTATGGGAAAAGTCGGCTCCAACTGTCAGATCAATCTCATCAACAGCGCCAAAGACAATTGGCGAGCCGTTGGTCGACTGTTTTTGGGCCCATGAAAGCAGCGGCTGTCTTGGCATTCGACTGTCAATTATCTCAATCGAGACTCCAGATCCGACGATGAATTGAAATGGATTCCTAATCATGCGTGGTTCAACGTGAGCGTTCAACATCGCATCGATAGCCACAAGCGAAGGTCAATACCATACCGCGCCCGCCGTTTGACGTCGTAAATCGCTGCGGCAGGCGATCCCACTCCTGATAGATCGAATATCGGTTCGCTGTCGAGGATTCTGTCCTGTTTGTTTTCACGCAGATCGAACGAATGGACGCTGTACTTGGTCGCAACCCAGAGAACGCACGGGTGACTGGAATACTCGCATCGTGCGAGCCGTCTAGTATCACCGATGGACTTTAAAGCGATCGATTGCAGTCCACTGGTCGGATCCCACGAATGGAACACGCCATCAGACGTGACAAACGCCAATTCGGCTTCGACGTGTGGACTGCTGGCTGTATGGTACAGCATTTCGTTGAACGAGATCTTGGCTTTGGCTTGCAGCTTCGGTGCTTGCAGTGAAGACAGCGATGCAGATACGATAGAGCAGTGCGCGGCGCCTCTTGCAGCAATATATACCTGTTCCGAAGAGCTCGGACTGCACGGTTCGTGCTGCTTCGAGAACCTGCCCATAGTGATCATCTGTCGGATAGTCGTGCCAGTCTCGATAGGATTGTTGCGGCCGCCATTCTGCTCTTGCGCACTGGTCCAGACGCACATCTGCTGAAGCACTTGGCCGCTTGGGTAGAATATGACGTCCTGTCCGTCATCTGTGCACAGCCCCGCGATCGAATTGCCTTGCCACGGCGGAATCACGTCTTGTTCGTGATCCGGTCTGCGTTGAGCGCCATTTATTCATCAATCCAACGTCTCAACATGTTCATGCAAAGGCAAGTACAGTTCTACCAACCGAAAGTGTTGCGTCAAATGGCTCTCGAGGATCTCGCGAGGGATATGATGGCGGTAGTTCCGTCGATAGTACGCGCTCTCTCGCTGGACGTGTTTATGGGCCTGGAACGCCTCATGCGCCTTCCGCTGGAACTTCATGCGCTTGTGCGAGCGCAAGTAGGCGTAGCCCAGTGCATTGCGCACATGCACATGCGGCACATCGTGCGCGTCCACAGCGCCGCCTAGCGTTCTGCGACGCGCATCGTTCACGCTTTCTGGATAGAACGGCACAAAGTCCGGATCCGAAGCCACGAGCGGTCCGGAGAACCCGGCAGTAGCCAGCACCGGCGGCCAGACTGGATACGCCCGCGTCGCCTCCATCAGATTCAGCTCGATGTGTGGGTTCCAAAACAGTTAACCTGGCAGTTAATTGTTGAAATGACTTTTTGGACTTGGAATTTCTATCTAACTGAGCTGGAACCGTCTCTGCTTGGTCTCGTATCCAACGGCTCATCCGTTTAACCGTCGGAAATGGAAAAGAAAGAACCTCCAATGGCGGAGCTCCAAGAGCGTCGACGTCAGACGCGTCAGCAGTTGCAGGGCCCGGAGTTTCGCTTGGACAGACGCCCCTACCGCTATTAGCTGCACCGGTATACAAGCGCAAGTCATCTATCCGCTGCTGGACGGAGAGAGACACTTTGCGAGTTGTCGCCAAGAGCTCAGGACCAAAGAAGACCACGATGCTGCACGTTGCATGGCTGGCGCTACTACTGGCAGTAGCCTCAAGCTTGCAGACGACCTCCGTTGATGCAGCAGATGACTCGGAGCTGATGCTGCTCATCACGCTGACGCGTCATGGATCGCGAGCACCCAACCCGACTGTGAAAACACTGTGTCCGAACAACCTGCCCAATATCAAGAACTACCGCGTGCCATTGGAGCAACTCACTGAGCGCGGCATGCAGCAGTTGGAGACCACTGGGCGCCATGTACGTGAGCTGTATGTCGACCAGAAAGGCTTCCTGTCTTCTTCGTTCAATAGCGAGGACCATTCGCATTTTGAGACGTATTTCCGAGCAGACACGGCCCAGCGATGTGGCCAGAGTGCGATCTCGCTTGGCTACGGTCTCTATCCTGATGGCACAGGCCCCAAAGGCTACTCCCGCCAGCCGATCCCCGTGTACATGCAGTTGTTTGAGAACGAGCACGACTTCACGGCCAATGGGCCCTGCTGGGATGTCATGAACGACCACAGCAAGCGTTACGCAGCAACGCGAGGATCGGTACTGGTCGCTGAGCATGCGAACTCGCTGGCTCAGCTGGCTAACATTTGTGGCAGCGAGTTTTACACCAGTGGCGATCCAGTTGTTGCGATCAAAGATGTGGCCGATATGCTCCTGTTCGATCAGGACGAAGGCCTAGAGCCCACGCCAGGACTCACGGGCGAACTGACACAAGAGCTCAGCACACTGGCGTTTCAGCAGCTGATTGAGCGGCTGTACACAACGCCTAGAGAGATCACGACCGCGATCGGAGGCTTCCCATCGCTATTAGTGCGTACGCTGAACGACGCGGCTGTGCCGGACTATGACCCGTCCAAGCAGACCAAGTACTACTCGTTCCACTGCCATCGAGAGCTGCTGCATGGCTTGGGGCTCATGATAGGAATGAAGTTCAACTTCGAAGGCATGCCCGCATACAACGGCTCGACGGCCCTGCACCCGGGCACGACGCTGTTCTTTGAGCTGCACAAGCATGTCACCACGGGCGAGTACTTTGTGCGACTATTTGTATGGTCACCCATGAGCGAGCAGCAGACTGTGAAGCTGGACAACTGCGAGGTGGACTGCCCACTGCAGAGCTTTAACGCCATCATCCAGAACCACATTGCCATGACCGGCCCATGGCAGGATATCTGCAACTATCACCCGATCAATCTTGCTGCCCCAGTGTCCATGAGGGCGCAAACTCCAGCTCTAGTCGCCGAGACGACCACGCAGTTGCGAGTGGAAGCGAAAGCTCCAGAGCCGTTAGTCGCGGCCATGACGGCACCAGTGATCGATGGATCGGACCGCGGTCAGTGGCTCGTGATGTCAGTGGGCGCAGTCGCCTGCGTGATCGCCATGTGTGCTACCACGTACCAGCGCATCACTAAGCGCCGTCGTCACTACCAATCCATCTAATGGCTCACATTTGATAACGTCCGTTTTCTCCTGCAACCCGATTTTTGATTGGTTGATAATTGATAATTACACGTGTTGATTGGCTGGAAAAGCGCACTTAAACCTCACCGTCTTCTGGCATCCAACTGGAAGGAAAGAGAAATCGGAAATGCGCGCACAAGCGCTCGAGTCGCTGGCGCAGGCGGTGCAATGGCAGGCGCTGGACGTCCGGTGCGTGCATCTCCTACTTGTAAATGACCGAAACTACGAACCACTGATCAGCAGTGTGCCTGTGTGTGCGGCAGACGAGGGAGCATAGCCGACGTGGTCGTACCCATTGAAGCATCTCAGGAGGAGTGGCTCGTCTGGCAGTTCACGCTTGAGCAATACGACGTTGGCTTCCAGATCCTGGAGAATGGAGTGGCGCTGAAGGATTCTGTGCGCTACATTGCTGCTGCTGTTCCCACCAGTGAGCCGCCTGTGCAACAACAGGACCCGCCGTCGCCGCTGCCTCCAGCGCGGATCAGTCGCTGTGGCAGCGAAGAGCTCCGAGTAGAAGCTGGCATGATCCGCGTGAAGCATGGAAACGTATTCACGCTGCGCTGGGACAATACGTACTCGCTGGTTCGGCGCAAGCACGTCCGATATCGGTTTGTTCTCGTGTCCAAGAGCAAATTGGCTCTGGCCGAGCGTGCTGCTTGCGACAACCATGAGCCGGACGAAGACCCGCTGTTCCCGTTTCTGCTGCCTCAGCCACGAACTCCATCAGACAAAGACACAGATATGGAAAGAAACGAAGCGATTGATCTACTGGAACGCTCAGTGACGGACGTTGTGTCTATTTTCATGACGAGACCAGACAGTCCGCTTCATGAAGGATCTATTCGAGCGTTCATTCTAGCAATGGAAGCTGTGTTAAGGCATGGCATTAAGGTAAAGCTCGTTAATGATGCAGTGGCTTGGTACTGGGATTTGCTGGTGTTAATATCAACCCGTAGGATTCATTCGCGGGAGCTTGGCCCGAAGAACCTTACTACACATTTCTGCTGGAAGCTGAGAACGTGTTGCGTGATGATCATGGCATCGTGGCAGAAGTTCGAGCCCTCACACCTACAAAGAACTTTCAATTTATCGGTTGGACTCAAGCACGCAGCTTCTTGTTCTTGGCGCTGAACAAGAATATTTTGCACTACGTCATTGAAGTACGATTAAAAATGGTGGCATGTTTGAAGTCGATTCTAATGGTGCTCTCTTCTGTGCACAGAACTTGACCAAGCGCCGCATGCTGGTAGAGAAATATTACAAGCCGCATGCTTTGCTATTTGATTATGGTCGGGCTACACGTGTAACCTCATTTTTGAGTGCGTTAAACGCAGTGAAGTTCTTACTAGCTCCAAGCCCTGACCTTTCAATCGCTGATGATGAGCCTAGTGCCGTATTTCCACACAACTTACTTCAACGAGCTCCTCATGCTGCATTTACTGGGTGTGAGGCTGTGATATTGAGGCAAACTTCACGTGGTGACAGTGCGATATGGCGGATGATAAGTCAAGATCTAGACGCTGGGATCACACAACTTCAAAACTGCACTCTACCGCGGTATATTTTATACGGAAAAACTTCTCATGATCTCCATGTCGGGTAAGTTGCTGAGCAACTTCGATTTTTTTACTCACACAATTAACTTCTCGCTCTAATCGGTGACGAAGGCGCGGGTCTGCTGTCTCCCTTCCATTGCTTGTTAACCGCAATTACTTGCTGCTAGTCATGCAAGTGCGAGTTTTTACTCAAGATGTGCTGATATCGCTTACCACCGACGATGACGAAGACGCTGACGTGATCGAACCAATTCGAATCCATTCCACGGATATGTGGGTTGAAATGGTTGTCCGTTTTGAGCAAATTGATCCACGGCAAATCTTTATCAGAGTCGATAATTCATACTCGCTGGTTCGAACGAAGCAAGTAAAAATTCGCTATGCTGGGTTGACCGATGATGAATACACAAACGCGTGGGGTGCGTGTGCGGAAATGGCGCAGACCATCAGTTGGAAGCGTGTTGCGATGGCGGGCATAAACAGGTCTTCTGAGCATTTGACGTCTGTGCATTTACAAGATGAACAAGATGTTATCTTACAAAATCGTCGAGAAGGAGCTGAGAGTGAAAGCGACAAGGATGGCCTCCTTGGATATGGCGCATCGCTGATTACAAAACCCGTTTCCTATCTGGTTGGCGGTCTTATCTCATCTGAAGGTGGGAGAAGTGCTTGTGATCAGTGTTTATCGCCGTTCTCGTTCTTCAGTCGCCAGTATGTGTGTCCGTCATGCCGCACCACTGTATGCATCCGATGCTCAAGACATTATGCAATGCTTCATGAAAATTGCCCAGAAGTCAAAACATGCGATCGCTGTTTTATCAAAGTCAAAGATCGAGAGGTTTGCTATTGCTGTTGGGTTTACTGCTTAAGGCTTATGTTGTGATTTTGATATCGTTCAACTTGGACTGTGTAGCGCAAACGAATTTTGGAATCTCAAGGTCGAGACGGTAGTCAATCAGGCGAATGTGCCGAATATATTGCTTTGAGGCGAGATCCTACGATGGAGAAATATTTCAAGATGCTTGGATTCGGTGTTCCAACAAGCGGGGTTGCTCAGAAAATGATGCAGGATGAAGTTTCTGCAGACAAGATTGCGGTATTTTCAGCAGGACCAACGGGTCAAGACAGATCTAAGATCCCGCTTGCAAGGTAATGCTCTTGTCTCGTCGCTTCTACTCTGTGCTTTCGTTTCTCACGCACGCTGCTTTTAAATAGTCTTGGCGACGCTGGTGCGAGAAGAGGTGGATTTCGCCGTCGTAGCAGCTCACTTCGAAAAGTTCATTGGACCAGTCTGGAAAACAAAAAGGCTAACGATACTATTTGGACTAGAGCGACAGCTCGAAGGAAAACAGCGCCCATCTTTTTGTCGCCGCAAGACTTTCAAGATTTGGAAAATCATTTTGGAAATACAATTGATGCCTCAAGCCGTGAGCCTAAAATTTCAAATGGATCCAAGAAACAAGTCTTCTCTGCATTGGATTCACGCCGGTCAAACAATATCTCGATCGGTTTATCTCAATTCAAGAGTATTGGTGGCATTGAAATGATTGTTCAAAGCATCCGGTGTTGCGACTTCAGCTTTCTTACCACGGATCGATTGCAAAATATTTACGACATCTCTCCAAACTCCATTGAAATGAAACGTTACGCGGATTTTAGAGGCTCACGCGCCAAACTCGGTATCTCGGAGAAATTTTTAGTTGAAATGTGTACTATTCCTCGCGTTACTGACAAAGTAAGTACGAGCTACTGCTGGTTGAAATCTGAACAGAGATGATCTAATGTTTCGAAATGTTATAGCTTGGTGCAATGTTATTTGCTTCACAGTTTGATCACATGCAAAAAGAACTACGATCACATCTGGATGTAATCACACAGGCTTGTCGTGAGATCTTACATTGCGAACGGCTCGCCCGATGCTTCGAGCTTGTGTTGGCAGTTGGAAACCTGCTAAACGCTGGAACAGAACTGGCAGATGCCCATGGAATCACATTGGGATCTCTTTTAAAGGTAGTTCCTTCATGTGTTTCTTACATAGCTTTTCTGGTTTGCCAGTTTCTAACTGTGCATATTTAGCTTTCTGAAACCAAATCAATTGATCGAAGTATGACCCTGCTTCAATTCATCGTCAGACTTATCCACGTAAGTTTTCGTATGATGATCAAAGGGTGTCTCGTTGTAAACGCGATATTCTTTTCATTTTGATAGGATCGAGGCGAAGGAGATGTTTTATGTTTTATTAACGAGCTTCGATCTCTCACCGATGCCAAGCGTTTCTCGAATCTCATTTGCGTCGCTCAGTTGAAAAATTTGCAACAAGGAATCGCGCAGCTGGAGTTGGAAATTAAAGAGGAAATCCGTATAGATATGCAACGTTTTGACAAAGATGAAGCCAAGCGAAAGCAACAAATCAAGATCCGAAGAAGCGGCTTACCACGCCATCCGAAGCAAATAGCGTTCCCCCAAGTGAGTAAAGATGAGAATTCGGCTGATAATCCTCGGTCTGCACTTTTAAATGCGATTAGAAAGAGAACCCCTGATGATCCTCCTATCTACGGAATCAGTCAAGATACAGCGGACATAACGAAAATTAGGAAAGGAAATTCTCACCAAGCTCTACTCGCATCGATTCGTGCTCGAGAGAACAATGAAATATCAACTGGAACACAAGCAGCAAACGAGCCCGAGAAAATTCTACCACCGGTTTTGACTTCAAGCCATCTTTCAGGTCGTTCTGCTTTGTTGAATGCTATTCGGAAACGAGATTCGCCATCAGAAGAACCAGAAGTCAAAGGTCAAGCAGAAACTCGCGCTCAATTATTGGCGTCGATTGCTAGCATGAAAAACAGCCGTGACACTGACGAAATCGACTATTCTACTGCTAAAGAATCTCCAAAAAGTCTACAAGCAGCTCATTTGGCAGCAATTCGATCTGATAGTACGAAGAAAACAACGTCAAGCAAAACTGAATCGGAATCATCATCTGAATCAACGTCTCCTCCGAATGGTACAATCGATACGGAGAAATTTATTCCCCGAGAATACTCTATCGAAAACAACAAATTCATCACCATCATGCGCGATCGCTTGATGACAATCAAAGCGGAGTTTGAAGATCTGGAGTTGGAAACGGAAACCATGATATCGGAATGGGAAGCCACTGCGCGTTATCTGGGTGAAGACGGATCGACCTCAACTTCGGAGTATGTTTTCAGTATGTTGAATCGGTTCGTTTTGGATGTCAAAGTTGCCAAATCGCTTTTATTCCGGAAGGGTATGAGTTTTTCTGCAGAGTCGTCTCGATTGCTGCCAAATGCCCGTAAGTATCGTATCTTTTGCTTGGGTGCTGTTCTTCAGAGTTATTGGCTAACGATCAATCACTTTAGATGTGGGAAGTGCGATCGCTACAGTCTTTGGTCCTGGAGTGATCACAGCGCTCCGCATTGTGGATGCCAAAATCGAGATCAAGTTCCCGTGGAATCGAGAAGCGTATCTGTCGCCTTCGTGTGTGCTTGGTGCTGGTGCATTGGTCCGTTGTGAGTCGTTTGGAGTTGGTATCATACGCGAGACGCATTACGATTCTGGATTTTGCTCAGTTCGATTTCCGTTTGGTGTCGGAACGATCCGCGTGCAAGACATTGTACTCGAGACTTCCTCTAGCACAGAACAGTCGCGTCAGCTTATCCTGCAGAGTGCGCTTTGCATGGGCGATCCTGTGCTGACTCCGTTCGGCTGTGGTAGCGTTGAATCTATTCAAATGCATCAGGCTTATCGAGATTGCGCTGATTTCCGTCACGGCGATGGAATAGTAGCCGTGCGGTTGATATGGAGCGATGCCGATGCATTTGACAAGGAAACAGCGCATGGAAACAGTGGAATCGCATTCGTTCAGTTGGACCAAGTGCAGCTGAGTTCCTAAGTGAGGATGCAGAGTCTTAACGCACTGTGAATGTTGGTAAAACAAACATCAATTACTATTTTGAATTTCAGAGATTGGAAACTACGCAAGCACTTCATCTGACCTAAGCAGTGAGATACCATCCAAAGGCCTTGTCGGCCACGTACGTGGTGATCTGCTTAGGCTCGAGGTACGCATTCAGGCCGAAGGGGCCGAGTTCACGACCGATACCGCTCTTCTTGAAACCACCCCAGGGCAGCTCCACGAACGTAGGCTGCGAGCAGTTGTTCCAGACGATACCAGCACGCAGCGCCTTGGACACGCGCTTGAGTTGGTCGTTATCGGCCGAGAACACGGCGCTACCGAGACCAAATTCCGAATCGTTTGCCAGCGCAATGGCTTCGGCCTCGGTCTTGAAGCTCATAACCGAGAGCACGGGGCCGAAGATCTCTTCCTTCCACACGCGCATGTGCGGCTTGATGTTGGTGAGCACCGTCGGGTGCACATAGTAGCCCTTGCTATGCTTGTCGATGGTAGAGGGCGAGGCCTGGCCGGCGATGGTCGCGCCTTCCTCCACAGCGCTCTTGATGTAGCCCAGCACCTTCTGCTGCTGCGGGCCGCTCACGAGAGGGCCGACCTTGACGTTCTCAGCCAGCGGGTCACCGACAATGAGCTTCTCAGTCTCCTGCACCAGCAGCTTGATGAACTCATCGTGGATGTCTTCGTGCACGAGCAGACGCGACGTGGAGCTGCAGATCTGGCCGTTGGTCCAGAACACGCCGAACATGACCCACTCGACAGTGCGCTCGATGTTCTTGCGGTCAAAGACAAGGGCGGGCGACTTGCCGCCAAGCTCGAGCGAGATTTTCTTGATGTCTTCGGCCGCGCTCTTCATGATGGCGCGGCCAGTGGGCACGCTTCCCGTGAAGGCGACTTTGTGCACATCAGGATGCGCCACAAGCGGGGCGCCGGCCTCGGGACCAAAGCCCGTAACGATGTTGAACACACCGGCGGGGAGACCGACCTCTGCGGCAAACTGGCCCAAGTGCAAAGCGGTCAGAGGCGTGAGCTCCGAGGGCTTGAGCACGATCGTGCAGCCAGCAGCGAGTGCCGGAGCGAGCTTCCACAGCGCCATCAGCGCCGGGTAGTTCCACGGGATGATGGCCGCGACCACGCCCACAGGCTCATAACGCAGCTGACCCGTAAAGTCTTCGCTTGAAAGCGGCACCGACTCGTACTGACGCGCATCCAGACCTTCAGCAGCTGTGGCGTAGTAGCGGAAGCATCCGGCGACATCTTCAAAGTCCCACGCAGCTTCAGGCAGGGGCTTGCCGCAATCAATCGTTTCGAGCTTGCTCAACTCCTCGGTGTGTTTCTCCACGAGGTCGGCCATAGCGCGCAGGTAAACGGCGCGCTCTGTGCCAGTGGTCTCGCTCCAGGACGTGAAGGCTTCCTTGGCCGCGGCGACAGCGGCGTCCACGTCGGCACTCTTGGCGCGGGCCACTGTGCGGATGACCTCTTCGGTCGTAGGGTTGAGCACGTCAAAGTACTCGCCGCCCACGGGTGCGACCCACTGGCCGTTGATGAAGAGATCGCGAAGGACAGGCAGACCCATCTTGAGCAGTTCTTGTCGCTTCTTGTGGTCGAGAAATCCAATTTGCAAATGAGCTGCAGGATGATTTTGACAAGCAAAGAGGGGGATGGGATCTTTTTACCTTCGAGCAACCTTCGTGTTACAATTAGAGGCTCCCGTGAATGTGTGACGCCTGTCGTGTCATTCGGTCCTGATTTGGAAACCCGAGAAGCCCTGGCCTCTGTACCCATCTCCCCTTCCGCCATCCGCTCTCGACTACGTCCGCTCTGCGTCCGCTCGCTGTGGGAGGGGATCCCCACGCCGTACGCTCGCTCTGGGAAGGTCCATTGCGCAATTGGAATGCGTTAGTCGCATTGGTAGGAATCGCAACCAACAACGAGCTCGATGTCGCCCAGATGGGAGCTGATCTGCACATCTCCGTAGGACAGACACGTGGCCGCGTTGGCGCAGTTGATGCTGCCCTGCTGCTCGTTTGCAGCCGGTCTCTGCAATAGAACAATGTCCGCCGCTGTCGTCCGTCAAGCGCTCTGGTGGGATCTCGAGACGCCGCCATTTGCTTACCTGGAGAGATGAAGAGGAGACATTGAGCCTGTCCGAAGCGTACTGCCCCAAGCGCACAGTCACTCGACCCAGGTCTGACCGCACGAAGTAGACGCCGGTGAATGACAGCGGCTAGCAAGAAGAGCGCGATGTGATTGAAAAATTGCGCACAACGAGACAGGATCGAACTCCACGCACCGTCAGCTGCACTTGGATGCGACCAGAGGCTGATTCGATATGGATCGAGCCTGAAGCCAAGACTCTGGTCAGTGTGATGTCTCCAGAGACCGTCGTAACGTCCAGTTGGCCCATGAATGCCGCATTGCTCTGCATTAATTTGCACTGCTGTTATCTCAAGACACGGCAGAATTGACGAATTAGTCGTCTTACCAGAGTGACGAGCCCATCGCCCGTGATTCTTCCTTCGTCGTTCTTGAGCGAGATCCAATTGGCGCTCATCGTAGTAGCTGCAATGCTTCCAGAAGAACTGGACCCCGCGATTTGGCTTCGTCCAGCAGTCGCAGCGCTACAGAAGACCAAGTTCAGTCTCTTGGGCAATGCGAGCCAACAACACGCATACCTGGTAATGCCGGTTAGTACCAAAGGTCCAGCACCGGTAGTGACACTCAGGTCGCAGCCGCTCAGTGTGACGTTTGAGACTGTGGTACACCCAAGCGTTGACGTGATTACCGCACGTGTATCCATGGCTGTAGACGCTCTCGGTGGACGTGTCACTTGCACATTGGAGACTGTCACGTCGCCCGAATCCGACTGAATGGAGAGTCCTGCCTCCGAGAGCGTAGTTTGGGAGCAATCGATGTTGCCTTGGGAGGTCTCAGCGCTAAGCCCACGCAGGCGAAGATTCGATGACGAGTTGGTGCTTTTAATCACGATGGAGCTGTCACTCGTGATCGAGAGCGTGCGCAATCGATCCTGTGGCACAAACAAATCAATCTCGGACCGCTGCCAACGTCAGAGATTGTGGATACTCAGTTTGTTTGTTGGCGTTGTGGCTCACCTGACAAGTCCCATCGAGCCACAGGAAGCGAGTGATCTTGGCTGGATTGATGGACATTACGAGCATATTGCTGATGATACTGGACACATATGCGTTCGCGTCGCTCGCCTGTAGACAGAGTGTGTCAATAACGAATCAGGTATAGAAGGAAAAAGTCCGTACCTCTGTGCCGTAGACTCGCAGATCCACGTGGCCGGATGATGCGTTGGATGCTGAGACGGAGACTAAGCCACGAGTGAATGTGTCTCGTATGGAGATCGCTTGAGTGGTGTTTACTTGGTCACCTGGCTGCATGAGCGAGTAGCCATCGGACTTAACCAGTTTGCCAATGCTGTTGCATTTGACTGCGAATACAACGTTTGCGCACATGATGGCAAAGATGAACGTCACCAAGAGCACTACGATCAGAGCGACCAGCTTCATCACGATCCGCTGTCGGCGCTTGGAAGGCTCAAACACGGCAAACCACTGAGACAGTGTGCGAATGGTCAACCCACGACAGGATACAGGACATCTATTCTTCAGAAGGCTCACCTCTTGACGGCGCTGTCTCGCACTATCGTAAACGATAGTCGACGCACTCTCATCCACAGCCGCAGTGGTCTCGCTCATCTTGACGTCTTGCAGATCGTTTGCCAGCTGACGCTTGTACACGCTAACATACTTGGCCGCTGTCAGACACAGGCTCGATGCTAACAGCAATGTGCAGCCTGTGAGTGCACCGGCATAAGCCAACGCTTTCATATTGGCCTTTGTGAGCGCCACAAAGCGATCGCGGTCGTATCTTGCTTGGAGTGTTGGAGGAAGAATGAGTCGAATGGTTTCCCAATTGCTTGCGATGCTTTGGTCGATCGCATTGGCATTCACGTAGTACGCAACTGAGACCGAGAGCAATATCGTGCCGAGGATACTCGATATCGGGCTGCAGAAAGACAGCAGTCTTCGGTACTCAAGCGTGGAGCCCGCAAATGCCAACATTGAAATCGCTAGCGTGATCATGCCCACACCAAACAGAATAATTCCTGTGTATGGCGCTGTCGAGAGTGTCGCGACGTCAGCGATGTATTGGCCACCAATGAGCAGGAACAAGGCGAGTGGGAAGAGTGTGACACTGAAGACCTACGTGGCCGCAGTTTGACTAATAAGCACAGTCAAGATAACGCTGTAGAAACGAGAGAGTACCTGAAGGAATGCAATGGAGCTCCGTTTTGCCCCAAGAAGTACGAAGAGATATCTTGTCCAGATGGCATGACGAATACTGAATACGAGCTGCATTGCCCCCACAATGATCAGATGGAGCTTGGTGCGACTCAGAAGCTGATGGATATAGGCACAAGAGGTTACTGTCCACAGTTGTAGAGAACGAAGACACGCGTCTGCTGTACCTGATTGCGGCTCGCTGAGTCTGCAGCAGAGTCGCCAAGAAAGTTGTCTACTGATGAACTCAGATCGATCAGGTAGAAGAAGCACAAGCCTCCGAGAAGAGCAAATCCAAAGCTGCACAGACTGGATATCATGAGACTGATGATAAGCGGCGGAGAGCTTTTACAAACGCCCTAACGAATCCATATACGCGAGTCCAAATCAAATCGATGCTCCCAACCAAGCAATCTCAAGACGGCGTACCAGTATTCCGCTCGCAATGCTAAGTACACTCAGGCTTCCGGCACCAATAAAGGTTGAGTGATGCACAGGCGCCAAATGGTAGAAGATCCAGTACATTGGTGTGCTTGCGAGCTCCATGAGCAACAATGCCACTCCAGTAGCCGTGGTCCAGCTCGTCACACGAGGCAGATCCGGGATCGCTGAAATTCGACCCATGCCTCGGGCTGCTGCTGCTGCTGATGACGATATGAGCAGGAGAGCGACGCAATGCTGGACACGTTCAAACCATGTCGCACGGAGACAACTACCCGCCAACTGCGGTTTCACTTTGGCTGAGTGGACGTTCTCTCGCGTCTTGAAACGATAAATCCAGACGAGAACGAAGCCAAAGCCCATGGCCCCTGACGAAGATTGGTACTCAATCAATGTGCATGCGCTTGGGGTCATCTTTGCCAGCAGCGTCGCGAGCTTCGTACTAGTGACGCTGCTAGTGTTGGCACTATTGCGACTCAAGATGGCAGGCTTGTTTCCTGGTAAATTTAGCAGCACAACACTCCCGGATACAGTCGACGTGACTCTGATCAAAGCGCACACCCGCGTTGTGCGAGCGCTCTCTCTATGCGGCATGGCGCTGCAGGCTCCTTTATTGCTACGGTTTGCTGGCAGTTCGTCTCGCACGACCTTTTCGTTCTCGCTCTATCGGCCGGTGGTGAATTTGTGCGTGTTCGCTCTTGGGTTCCTGACCAACAGACACAGCGCATTCCGGTCGCTCTATCTGCTGCTGGTCATGCAGGTTATCATCGTAGACACGATAGCAGAGGTCACAACGGCCATGATGATCAACTGTCTACACGTGCAGGGCCTTCAGTGCGGTAATGCCGCTAATAGCCCCACGGATCTCACGCTGGAAGAGCTGCAGTCACTCAACTTGCGAGACCGTGTCAATTTATACCTCTCGCCCTGGATCCTGCTCGAGACTGGCTACTTGTTAGCGGCGATCGGTGTGTGCTCTTCACGCTACACGATGAAGAGACTCTCGCTCTCACGGCCAACATTTAATATACGTGCCGCAATCGCCGCATACTATCCAGATTATTTTGGAGGCGGTCGAAGGAGATACAGAAAGCCGCTCATAAGGCCGTTGGATGCAAAGCCATCATTGGAATAAAGTATTGACTGCTGCTTTGGAAGCGTGTCATTTCAGCAGGCGTTGGTGTTTGCGACTCACAGAGTTGGCGTCTTGCGGTACATCATTTCGTACAGCAGAATCGCCACGAGGTGCGATCGCAGCCGTTCTGCCATTTCGAGCGCGGTCTCGTTGGTGACGTTTGTGCGGGATTTCAAGTTGCAGTCGAATCGAACGAGCTCTTCTGCTGCCAGCGCTGAATCGTTCGCAGCTGCTACATGTCCAGTTAGACCCAAATAGTCAACGCAAACAGACAAATGGCATCGAAATACTGTAGTGGCATGTACCATAGTGCAGCGCAGTCCATCCGTCGTCCTACAAACCCAAGCCTATCAATACATCAAGAACAGTCGTTCTAATGGCTCTTGAATGGCTTTCTTACGTCCGTTTCATCGATGAAAGCTTTTTTCTTGAGCAAAATCTTGGCGATGTCTGCGTGGTCTTCTCCGCACGCCTGTTTTGCCAGTAGATATAATCGCTGGCTCGTTAAAATCGCAAGTCAAGCAAAGTGCACAGTATTACGAGACGTACAAGCATCAAGGGAGTCATCCCGCATTTCTGCATAACAAACTTGCCTTCAGTAAGACGTGAACAAATCAGCGTTTTGTGGCCACGTACATCCTTTCGGTTGATCGTGATTCGTCGAACAGGAGCTTTCTCAATGAGAATCTCCACGATCCTCGGATGATTGCCCATTATGGCGTAATGAAGAGGAGTCCATCGCATTTCCAACTGGACCAAAAACGAGCATCCATGAAAAAGTAGACAATGGAAATCTGGTCGTGACCTTACGTCGGGATCATCAATGGTTGCTTCTTCGTACAGCAGCGTTCGTACAGCAGTTTCGGCTCCCTACCGAGAACTAATCAGTGTACACGTCGCTTTCAAAGGCGTAATAGCGATGGATGGATACTGCTTGCGCACATGACGGCATGCGTAATGGAGCGCTGTGCGCCCTTTTTCCTGACCATCGAGCGAGCGTGTAATGTAAACCAACAGCGTAGCTGTTCGATGGCAAGTTCTTACGTCTTTTCCATTCGAGTCTTGTCGATTCACTCGCAACTGCTGTAGGAGGTATGCGGTGTGGTCCATTTTGGCTGGAGCCAAAAACCTTTCGTCAGAACGCGCCATCAACTTCCACTAAAGCTCTCAGATCCAGACCGTGAATGTGGAAGAAGATCGAACGGCGGTAGACGCGCAATCGGTGTTTGACTGAGTCGCCTTCCACTTGACGCAACACCGGCGCAGTCGTGCCAGCCTTGCGCTGCTCCGACCAGTTCATCTGCATGAACAGCTTGGGCAGGTCTTCGTCATCGTGTTTGGCTTTCTTCTTTTTCTGTTTCTTCAGTTGCTGCTCGTCGGCTTCCTGGGCAATGAATGCGTCCACTTCAGCGTCATCCGAGCTGCTGGCCGTCGCGGCTTGCGCCTTGTGGAAGCCCAGGATGGACTGCATCGCTCGCTCTGAAATTGGCAGTAAACAGCAGCAGCAGAATGGAACGCAGACCTAATTAGAGTGCGACTACTCAAGCGACCTGTGGAGAGTGAGTCCAATCGCATCCAAGTGTATTTCTTCTGTCCAATGGACAGATCTTACCGAGAAGACAACAGACCAGCTCGCTATGCAACTCCGTCACAACAAGGCGTCTAATCAGAGTCGCTGGAGTGAGATCGGCGTCGGCGTCCACTTCTACGACCACGGGACCGGTCGCGCGATCTCGAGGGAGTGCGTCGACTGGTCATGTATAGACAGTGGATCAGAGTCCATGGTAATATAAGCGCAAGACCACTCAGAACTTTTGTACCTGGACCGACGAGGTGGAGAAGGCGATTGGCGACGACGTCGAGATCCTCGGTCGCTATCGCTGGATGGAGATCTAAGATTTCATCACCAGAGCAATGAGAGCTACAGGCCCTCGAAGCTGCTGGTACAACGTGATCCTTACCGCTGTCGTCGCTGGCGGCGAGGTGGTGTCAACGATCTGGATCGCGATCGACGTGGTGGAGGCGAGTGGCGCTGAGAACGACGGCGATCTGGACTCCGAGACGACCGACGCTCACGCTGAGGCCGGTCACGACTGAACTTGTCTCGTCCACGACGTTGTTCCTCATTGTCACCAGTAGAATCACGATCACGGCGAGGCGCATCGAAGCGACTGGGTCGTCTGCCGGCTCTATCGCTGTCATTATTACTGGACGCAGCAAAGTCCTGCTTCTTCCGGTCCAGCACATCGCGCAGCTGGTCTTTCTCCTTGGCGAGTTGCTGCAGTTCCTGCTTCTTCTTCTCCAGAATGGCTGTGGGGATGCCTGTGGCATTGGCCTGAGCGCTCAGCAGCAGATCCCAGAGCTCTTCCATGAACGCGGGTGCCTCCTTCTCCAAAAAGCCCGTAATGGCGACCTGCAACTGACGCGGGTCCAGCTTCTCGTCCACCTTGGGCTCCAGCAGATTAATGACCATGGAGATCACAATGTCGTCCTCAAAGCCCAGCAGCTGCGTGATGCGCTCTGTGATCCACTGGTTGATCACGTCGCGCTGCACTTTGACCAGGTCCACGCTCTGTGAGAAGCTGCTCGGGAATTTCATCTTGGCCAGCAGCTTCTTGCTCTGGTTGAAATACCGACTGTCCTGCTCCAGGCTCGTGCCCTAAACAGATACGCAACGCAACAAGACAGGCTCGCAAGTTAGTACGCCAGCGGACTTAAGGCTGCAGGGATCTCGGTCTGCTGCGATCCACTCACCCGGAAGAACCCGCCGCTCGCCATGATGCCGCCGACTGCCGTCCGTCACTTTTGATCTCGGCAAATAGCAGATGGTGGTATTAAGTGTACCTCACTGACTAATGATGAAAGTATGTGGCACTAGAGCTTTTCATTTATGGTCGTGTTTCCCGTAAATAACGCGATCGCTGTTATTTCGGGATTTACATGTACACAACCCGTAAACAACGCAACATGCCCAAGCAGGTGTTGGAGGAAGAGCAGTATGTGGAGGCGCTGGAGGAGATCATCGAGCGCGATTTCTTCCCAGATCTCTCGACGCTGCGCAAGCAGACACAAGTAACACACACGCCAGTCTGTCGGACGTCTGATTGCGCTGCAGTTTGCTGATGTTTCTCTGTTGATAGCGACTAAACGGAACCGCAACGCCAATGACTCAGCGCTCCACTGCGACGCACTTCACAAGCACACGCTTTAGACTCGAAGGGTCTTCGTGGGACCAGCCAACACCCACTCGTGATGCAGCAGATGCAAAGTGTAGTGAGCTCGCAGAGCCCAAAGCCCTGGAAGAGACAGTGGCGCCAATCATGACACTCAACCAGTTTGTGGTACGATTTCTGAGCGCATTCGAAAGGCGCCATTGAGCTGAATTTTCTTCACTGGCAGGCCACGCACACGTCCGAGGACAACGAGTCGTTCAATGTGCTCCAGGAACAGACAGTCGAGGCGCACAAGCGGAAACACCACTGGGCCTATGATGTGGATCCAGTTAAAGGAGATCCAAAGCTGCACCTGCTCTCGAACGGGACGTGGATATCGAAGCAACAGCGGCTGCTGGCGGATCAGGCGTGTGCTCCCAAGGGCCCGACAGACACACGACCCAGCGCTCCAGACACGTGGACCTTCCGAGCGCGAAATCCGCTTTTGTTCCCACCGGAGCTTCAAGTCTCCAAGCAGATCAGCAAAGTACGCATTTACTCTGAGTTCTGACGGCTGCGCGTGGTTAATGCCGGACTCTCTGCACCTGTAGGTGACCTCAGCAAGCGCTTTAGAAGGAAACCAACGGCTGATGCTGGGAAACGGAGGCCAAGGTGACCGGATTGGGCGACCAGCTAAAGCCAAGCAGATGACAGTGTACGCCAATTCGAGATTTCCCACTGCAACGGATGTGAGGCAAATCTCAAATACGTAGAAATCGAAGTCTATCTGACGTAAATTGTCTGGTTATCTCATTTAGGGCAAGCACAAAGGCAACAACCAGACGATGAAGACCCCAAAGAAGGACTACGAGCTGGTTCAAATGACTCCGTCTATCGCCCCTGGCGTGGATGCTAGTCCTTTAATGACATGGGGCGATATCGAAGGAACGCCGATGGTGCTCGATGCCAACGCAACTCCTGGTAGGCCTAAATTAGACCTGCTCACTATGCCATTGAGAAGCTTACACGGAGACTCTATATTGAATTACACAGCACGTCTTCTGAATTCTGGACCATCGTTTGAGGTCAAGGAAAGCTCCCAGCGAGAGAAACTCGCTCATTCTTTGGAGTCGAAATCGGTGCGTGGTCATGTTAGGAATCACGTCGTCTTCGTGAAAATACTGACTGAGTTCATACCCTCACAGCGAAAGCAAAAGGAAAAAGCTCGACAATGGCCAACCCCACTACGTCCGTCGCCATTGTCTTCATCGAGAAAAGGCCACGTGGCGACTGGGTCCCAGAGTATTCGAGACCGCCTCATGAGCATTCGTTCTACAAAGCGAACTCCATTTGGTTCCGATTCTGAACTTCGAGCGAGCTACGCGACTCCGCTTCTCCCGCCTCGGCACTTGTCAAAACGAGCGAAGCACTAGCTTGAACCTGCTTTGAGGACATGCAAGGATCCTTCTTTAAGGCGTCCTATTTATACGATCGAGCCGAGCCGAATCATGAAAGAAGATACTGCCCACATCCATGCAGCTCGTCTTTTTATAGAGCGCTATTCTTGATCTGATGCCGTGTCTTGCAATCGATCTTCGATGTCTTTGCTCAAACTGGTATCTCTTTCATGGAAACAAAAGGATGGGGAACTTGGATGCAACTCCTGAGACAGCGCCGGTTGCTGATAGCTCAATCGTGGACAATGGTCTGTACAAGCTCGTGATCATCGGTGGTGGACCTGCAGGTGTCGGTGTATTTGTGCGAGCCGCTCGCACCGGATTTTTGCCTCGTTTATTGGATCCTGCCGTTCATGGAACAGCCAAAGACCTGGACGCTAGCCAGCGCTGTGGACGAAAGCAGAAAGGAGTTGCGATTCTGCATGATGGAGACACCGCAACATTTGGATCCGGAAATCTGGGTGCCTACATTATCAACTCAAACACGTTTGCGAGGAGTCTGATCGGTAGCGTACTGGACAACAAACCAGATTTGGATCCCCCAGAGACAATCAAAAATACGTTTCTTGAGGCAGTACGTGACAGTGAAAGCGCCAAGCGTCTCGAAGCCATCGGAGCTGCCCCCGCCTGTCTCGTGGATTTCGGCAAGTTTTTAAATGCAGTCGGTTTGGGCGTCATAATGGAGCTTGGAAATCATTCAGACACCAGTAAATGTCACCTCAAGACCCGTGCAATGAGAGTGAGCGTGTTAGCAGACGGTATACTGCGGATTGAGGCCCAGTGTCTGGATCAAACCATTATTCTGCACTCTGAGCATGTCGCGTTCGCAATGGGCGGCAAGCAAGATATCCCCAAGCTGGAAAACCCGACACATTACTCCAAATTGTTTACGTCCGACACATGTTTGCGAGAAGATGGCTTCGCGCTGCTGAAAGATCACCTCTTAAAAGCCAAGGAGCACAAAGTGTGCGTCGTTGGTGGATCGCACAGCTCGTTCTCTGCCACTTGGCTGTTGCTGAACAAGTTGAGGCGAACCCGTGCTCCGTCCATCAAAGCTGATTCCTCTTTCGCTGAGTCTACTCTGCAACCGGCCGGCCCCCATATTAATCCACCACTAGAAGATCCAGCAGCGGATTCGCTTGCGAAGAGAGCGCCAGTGACCGAGTCTGTTGATGCAAATGAGCAAATTGACGTCAGTAAAGCCAAGAACAACATCGTAGCAGCAGGTTTTACGTTCCAGCCGAAGGATATCACAATTCTGCACCGCCATCCTATCCGATGCTACTATGCGTCTCGCAAAGACGCTGAAAGTGATGGAGCTGATGGTTCACGCGTTGATCGCTCTGGGTGTGTGAACACATTCACGGGCTTACGTGAAGACTCAAAGCGGCTGTTCAAGGATGCCAAGTCAGGCAAGGAAAGCCGCGTGCGTCTCTTTCAAGTGAATCCGCAGGGCTGCCAAAGTCTGACGCAAAAGGCCTTTGACTCGGCCACTGCGATCATTTGGTGTTGTGGCTACACGACTCGTATGCTGCCAGTACTGGATACTCACGGCAAGCCTTTACAGTTTATACAAGAGCACGGCGTGGTCAAGCTGAATCTACGGGCTCAACTTCAGCTTGTAGCACCTCAGAACGAAGACTCAACTGGAATTGATGTCGGCAAGCTCTTTGGTCTCGGTCTCGGGTTCAGCTTACGGTCTGCTGTCGACGAAATGGACACCGAGACGCGTGCGGACGGGGTGACAGTCTACCATCGTCGAGGAGCCACGTTAGTGCTTGGCGAGATGTTTGGCTCTGAGGTCTACGGGACTGGCTGCAATACGTTTGAAGAAATGGTGGAGAAGAACGACTCAAAGAAAAAGACCGGCGCCTCAGTTAGCAAACCTGAGCTGCAGCAGCCATCTTCGTCCAACAGTCTGCTGGATAAGGTGAAAAGGTGAGAGCTCGCTTTGCAATTATGCTCGTGTCTTCTTTTGCAATGGAAATCCACACTGATGCTGGCAGGATTTGGCTATGTCTGTAGAGTTTCTCCGTCAAGCAAGCCATCAACCGGCGGAAGTGACTGCGGCGCGTCGCCAGTGAAAGCAATGACGTCTCAGAAAGCCGTAGTCCCTGTGCTGTCTCCTGTAAGTGGATGATGATACGACGATTTGTTGGATATGAACTCGTCTGAGTGATTCGTCTGTAGACGAAGCCGCACTATCGTGCCGGCAGTGTAACTAGACAGCAACAGATCCAGCAAGCGAGCAGGAATCCTCCAGTCAAACTGCTACTGGATCGCCGTCGCTCGATAGATCCGCTTATCGTTGTGGCAGTCTCACACCCGATCAGTCCCACGCTAAGTACCTCGTGAGCGCCATCCACTGAAGCTGCGGGTACACTTTTAAGACATGCGTGCTTGACTTGCTCAAGAGAATAATCGCAACTGTAGCTACATTGAAAAATCCAGACCCCATTGTACCCACTCACGAGTGGGACGTCTCTCTCAAAAATGTTCCTCAAGGTCCGGTGGGTACACTTTCTTTGGCCTGTCCAGACTTCAACCTGTGGGGCGACTGGGCTCATTTGAGCTTTTGCTATGAGACGACCGCTGAGCACGACCACGAGGCCTGGCGTCCAGTTGCTGGATGAGGCCATGGCTCTGGAGCTTCATCACGAAACCGCCCGAGTTCCACGGCGGTATAGGCACCGGCAGTCCACGGACGCAGTGCTGTGTTCGGCTGCTGTTCCGTTCCGACCAGAAGTGCGCCGCCATTCAGCGCCAGCCATACCAGTGAGTGAGCGGGAATGCGCGATCTGTTTTGACAAAGGACATCCACTGGACTTCTACGAGTGTCCGCTGTGCAGCAAATGCTTCTGTAGGGGCTGTCTGCGGCTGTTCATCGAGTTCCGAGTGCTGGACGGCCGAGTCTCGCAAGAGCAGCTCGTGTGTCCCGGGGTGCCGTGCTCGCTGTCCATCCCGGAGAGTCTGATCCAGAGGCTCTTGTCTCCAGAGATCTGGGCCAAGTACAAGACATTTAAGAAGAACCAGGCGCCCGGGATCCGCTTCTGCCCTCGGGCTGGCTGCGGCGAGATCCTCCAGGAGCCCAAGTTCTCGCACCACCGACACGTCAAGTGCGCCAACTGCGAGCAGGAGTCGTGCATGCGCTGTGGCGGTGTGTTCCACACGTGGCCCATGTGCCACCGCACAGACAAACGACTGGCGCAATGGCGAGACCGCCACAACGCACGCATGTGTCCTGATTGCCGATCCACGATCGAGAAGACGGGCGGGTGCCGTCACATGACGTGCTCGCGGTGCAGTTACCAGTTCTGCTGGTGGTGCCTCCAGGCCTGGGCCTCGCACCACGAGTCGCTGTGCATGCCGCTCTCGGTCGTTCACTCGCAGACCTTGTGGTTCGTGGTCTCGGTCCCCGTGCGTGTGGCCACTAAGACTGTCGGTGTAGGCGTCGCGGCTGGCGCTTTCGTCGTGGTCTTGATCGCGGGCGTGGGGCTGGCCTCAGTAGCCGTCCCGCCCTTGATCGCGTACAACTACGTGACGTCCAAGATCCATGGGCAGCACAATCACCAGCAGCAAGACAGACAAGAAGAAGAAGAAAGCGAGCCGCTGGATGAAGACGAATACTTCTACCGGATCGCGAGTCCCAAGCCAATCACTTCACCGCCTGCTCCATCGCAAGCGAGAGCGTGGTGATCCTTCTGACGCACGTTGAAGTCATGAGGACGTTGCTGGACACACGTGTTACGTGGAAAGGTTCAGTCGCTGATGGCTACGCACAGAGACGGAGCTCGTGAGGCTGTGGGGAATCGTTCGTGGTCTGTGCGACCGATGTCCCGTTTGAGTTGCGCTTCTGTGCTGCTGCCATTACTTCGAAAATGAAACTTGTTCGGAACAAGAAGGAAAATGGAAGAAAGCGTCAGGACGAGTCACGTTGGAACGTTCCGGAACCAGACTCAGCTTTCTTTACTTGGGTACATGACTGGTCAGAAGCACACTTACCACCAAAGGGTCAAGAGGACTAAGTGCCACTCCAGTCAGATCCGAAATGCGCCGGCCAGCACCACTTCCTCCAAAGCATCGACGTGGTCGTAACGACCCCGATACTCCACCTGTTGACTCAGTATTCTCTCTCGGCGCGTCGCTGTCCAGAGCAAACAAGCTTCCGGAGGAAGATGCGATCCAGTCACATGAAGTCAAGACAGAGCCCCCACCACACACGTACGAGTGCCAAGTGTGCTTTGACCCGATCCATCGATCGAAAGCGCATATATGCCGCTCCTGCCAAGGCTCGTTCTGCCTCAGTTGTACGCGATGGTACATCGAGCTCAAGGTCCTGGATGGCGAGGTGACAAGGCAGAAACTCGTGTGTCCAGCGGCTGATTGCACGTCTCCGCTCCTGAGATCTCTCATCCAGCAGTTCGTATCGCCCGACATATTTGACAAGTACGTGGAGTTCGTCAAGAACCAGAAAAGCGGCATCCGCTTCTGCCCACGCGCAGGCTGCTGTTCGATCATTGAGGAGCCGCTGTTCTCAAAGCATCGACGCGTGCTCTGCTCCAAGTGCATGCAAACGTCGTGCATGCGCTGCGGAGACGTGTTCCACAAAGTGCCAGTGTGCCGCCGAGTCGAAAAGCGGTTCAGCAAGTGGAGAAAGCGCCACAATGTGCGCGCATGCCCAAGCTGCAAGGCCGATATCGAGAAAAACGCAGGCTGCCGCCACATGAAGTGCGCGCATTGCAGCCATGAGTTCTGTTGGCTCTGTCTCCGGTCTTGGCATGGCCATAACGACCAATTGTGCAGACCGCTCGGGTTTGTGCAGTACAACTGCCACAAGTACGGCTTTTGGGCGCCTGTGTGCGTTGTGGCCAAGACCACAGCCTACGGAGTCGCAGCAGCTGTAGTCGTCGCTGGCGGTCTGGTTGGGGCTGTGACCGTGCTCGCTGCTGCTACTGTCGTTGTCCCAGTCCAATTCGCATACGACCGAATCTTTGTGGGCTGAAGACGCATCCATCTATTCGTGCTGTGGCTCCAATGCATTGGTCGCAGCAGAATGAGACACATTAAGACTGCCGTAACTCCAGTTTAATGTGAACCCATTGGTGCTGCTGTGGATCTATTGTGCACCTGCTGAGAACTCTACAGTAGACTGGGGAATATGCAAGCAAGCGATCTTCGTGTGGCGAATCCAGCGCAGTTGGTTGGATTGCTTGTTCTTGAGTCGCCTGGCTGCCTTCAGTTCCATATTCGCTGTGTACCGTACAAGATCTGCAGCGTTGCTCCACCACGAATCAGTGGTAGCTTGCCATGATGCGCTTACATATCATTCTCGATTTTGAGCGGTCGATATCGCTCCAGCGACTGCCATGCCAACATCTACCGGTATCTACTACAGCGACCCCGTGCTCACCAAGCGGAAGCTTATGTGTCGAATATGCTACGAGCCTGCTGAGCCTACGCAAGACCTACACGCGTGCGACGATTGCAGTGAGATCTTCTGCTCCAGCTGCTTGCGCATGTACATCCAGCAGAAGGTCGAGAGCGGCCAAGTGTCTCCGACAAAGCTCGTGTGTCCGACTTCTGCGTGTGCTCGCTCGGTGTCCAAGGAGCTTGTGAAGCAGCTGCTGGCGCCTGACGCGTTCGCGAAGTACGCCACCTTCCTCAAGAACCAGGCGCACGGCATCCGCTTCTGTCCACGCGCAGGCTGCTGCGCTGTGATTCAGGAGCCGCTGTTCTCAACCCATCGCCGGGTCCAGTGCTTTGTATGCGAGCAGGAGTCGTGCATGCACTGCGGCGATGTGTTCCACACTGTGCCGATCTGCCGCCGCGTCAAAGACAAGCACATGCGCAAGTGGCAGAAGAAGCACCACGTGCGCTTGTGCCCAAATTGCCATGCGACCATTGAGAAGACTGGCGGTTGTAGACACATGACATGCACGCAGTGCGACTGTCAGTTCTGCTGGTACTGCCGTGAACCGTGGCAGGCGCACAGATATACCAAGTGCGGGCCGCTGCCGTTCGCAGGCTTCAGTCTCGCAGGCTGGGGACGGACTTTGAGCCGCATGGTGTTTGGTCTGCTCGCAGGCGTCGGCCTCATTGTGGCCTACAGCGGAGTCGTGGTCGTGTACATCGTGGGCAGTTTTGTGGCCGTGGTAGCCACAGCCGTTGTTGTTCCCGCCATGATCTTCTATAGTTACATATTCCAGAGAAAGATCCAGCCTATGAGCTTCACGTAAGTAACGGCAAAATATTTGTATGGGTTGGTTTGCCTTAGATATTTTTTTAGTAAATTTAGTTGCAACTTTTCAAAAGGATAGTGGATATAGGATATTGAATTTTTCATTCGCGGTAGTTCTGTCTTTTGTATGAACATTTCTATCGAAAGTTTCTTTATTTTAGCAAAGTTGCGGGACGTGTTATGTTGTGGGTTCAGAAGCCGTTGTAAACTGGACACTGGACCGAAGAACAAAATGGGCGGCACCGTTGGTCCATCCCCAGTTCCGTTCTTGGCCAAACCCACAAAGGCGCAGCATCTCGCTCCACAGCTGTCTGACGCATTAGCCTCAGTCACCATTGCCTCACAAACAGCCACGCCATGGCCTCGACGACGCCCTCGCTCCCCTTTAGCGTCTTCGAGCATGACGTACGTCGCGCAGAGGAGCCGCACGAGCGCGAGTGCCGCATCTGTTATGAGAAGATGGATCACCTCCAGGCGCATGACTGCATCATGTGTGAAAGGGCGTACTGCGCCAACTGCATGCGTATGTACATTGACCGCAAAGTGCAGGACGGACTGGTCTCCTCGCGCAACCTGATCTGTCCGACGCCTGGATGCTCACGCGCGTTGCCAGAGGAGCTGATTGAAGCGCTCGCAGCCTCGTCGACGTTCCAAAAGTACAAGAAGTTTCTCAAGAATCAGACGGTTGGCATTCGGTTCTGTCCTCGTGCAGGCTGTTGCGCCGTGCTAATAGAGCCGCTGTACTCACGTCACCGCCGCGTCAAGTGTTCTGCTTGTCAAGAGGAGTCCTGCATGCGCTGCGGAGGCGAGTTCCACAAGATACCAGGCTGCCATCGCATGGAAAAGAAGCTGAAAAAGTGGAAGAAGGAGCAATGCTACAATGCCGGCACATGCCCTAACTGCTCAAGCGTCATCGAGAAGAACGGCGGCTGCCAGCATATGACGTGCATGCTGTGCCAGCACGAGTTCTGCTGGAAGTGTTTGGGGACATGGAACAAACACTGCAAGCGCTGGTGCAGATGGCGGACGTTCGTAAATGCCAATCCAAAGCACTGCGCACCTGTTCAAGTCGCGACCACGACTGTTAAGGTTGGTGCCTCCGTGGTCGTCGTGGTCGTGGGCGCTGCAGTGGGCACCGTTGTGGCAATTGTGGTCGTCCCACCTCTGGCGTTGTACGGACTACTGACTCACTAGATGTTGCGTAAGAATCCATCAAATGTGAGACAACTTATTGTCATATGTGAGCGCATATCCAACGTTTGTGGGTACATTTTATGAGAAAGAAACAATTCCTCCCATTAGCAAAAGCTCTTTAAACGTCAGTCATATTAACCGCGGCAATATGTTCATGACATTGTACACGTTCTTTTCGCGATTTTTACTTGAGTGCGGCATCTGCTTCGAGAGAATGAAGTGGCAAGTTGGTATACGAGTGCGCGAATTGTGGAGCTTCGTTCTGCTGTATCTGCATGCAAGCGTATATCGAGAGCAAGGTGCAAGATGGCTTGGTCTCATCCCAGTACCTGGTCTGCCCAGCGGCAGATTGCTACCACGCTCTGTCCGAGGGACTCATCAAAGCCTTCGCGGATTCGACAACTTTTCAGAAATATGAAACGTTCCTTAAGAACCAGACGATCGGCATTCGGTTTTGCCCGCATGAAGGCTGTGGTATCGCTTTAAATGAGCTACTGTATTCACAGCATCGCCGTGCCAGGTGCTCGGCTTGTCAACACGAATCCTGCATGCGCTGAGGGGGTGAGTTCCACAGGGTTCCAATCTGCCGCAGCATTGAGTCGCAGCTTCGCAAAACGACGAAGGAACTACGCAAAATAACGCGCTCGTGCCCCAACTGCGCAGTCCCGATCGAAAAGAATGGTGGCTGCAACCACATGGCGTGTACCCACTGTCTGCACCATTTCTGCTGGATCTGCATGCGACCATGGACGACTCACAATTCCTGGTGCTAATTTATAGTCGCCATGCAATATTGCGTTGGTTCAATAGTCAAGTCCAAGCAAGCTTTTATTCAGAATAAGATTTGGAATGAATTATCATACTCAAACCTTGCTAAGACAAGTGCACAACGAATAAGATGGCGGCAGTCAGATTTGTTCTGAGTTGAAACAAGTCTCTACGATAATTGACCACCAGTCAGTCTCTTACGCAGCTCATGAAGGTCCTAGAGACGCCCTCGTTCTCTGTTGGTGTTATCGAAGTCAATATAGACAATGTCCAAGGTTCCAAGCTTGATGAGTGCAGCATCTGCTTTGAGCAGATCGACAACGCGCAGTCGTGCGAGTGCATCATGTGCAAATCTTTGTTTTGCGTCAAGTACATGCGTTCTTATATCGACAGCAAGGTGCAGAACGGCTTAGTCTCCTCGCTGGTGTTGGTTTGTCCGGCTCCAACGTGTACGCCCGCATTATCAGAAGAACTCTCACAGTCTCTTCAAAATGTTTGTCAAGTACAAGGCATTTCTCACGAATCAGACAGTCGGTATTCGATTCTATCCACGAATCGGCTGCTGCGTTGTGCTGTAAGAGCCGCATGACTCTCACCATCGCCGTGTCAAGTGTTCAACCTGCAAAAACGAATCCTGCATGCGGTGTGGACGAGAGATCCCAGTCTGCTGAAGCCTCGAAAAACAGCTTCGCAAGTGGAAAAAGCCGCAAGACAAGAACGCACGGTTGTGTCCAAAGTGCCTGGTCATCATCGAGAAGAATGGCGGATGCAAATACATGACATGCAGTCACTGCGAGTACCAGTTCTGCTGGAGCGGTTCGGGTGCGTGGGAGACGCATTGTAAGGCCTGGTGCAACTTAAGAGAATTCGTGCGCGCTAGTCCTCGCCACTATACTCCTGTACGAGTTGTGATCGCTACTGCCAAGGACGGAGCTACGTTCGCTGTTTTGGTCGTGGGTACCGCAGTGTTCAGCGCAGTGGCTCTGGTTGCATTACCGCCTTTGGCTGTGTTTGCGTTGCTGAAGAGGGACGATGAAAGTGATTAAGTTGCATCAAAGAGCGGAATGGCAGCTGTCTCTAGAACGACTGCAACGGTACAGACTTGATTCAGTAATGGATTTTCAGATTCCGTGGGTACAAACGTCACTTTGATGGACCAGCATCATTTTGCATTCTTTCCACATCGTCAAGATGCTCAAAAGCGTCTTCATCTTCGTCTTGTATGTCGCCGTGTTCAGCAACACAAATTATCTGTGGCTCGTGGTTGGTTTTGCTCTGGATGCGCTTTTATCAGCACCAACTCATTCGATTGAGACCTCAATACGAGGCGCAAATGAGAGCGTGTCTCCGTTATCAGAGTGCAGCATTTGCTTTGAAACGACGAGCTTCAAGCAGAGATACACGTGTACAACCTGCCACAGTCTGTTCTGCGTTACCTGTATGAAGTCGTATCTCAAGAACAAGGTGCAGGACGGATTGGTCTCATCGCGGTATCTGGTCTGCCCAGCTGCAGATTGTTCTCATGCTTTGGTGGAAAACGTCATTGAATCGTTCACAGACACCGCGACCTTCCACAAGTACAAGACATGGCTCAAGAACCAGACGATCGGCATCCGATTCTGTCCACGTGTCGACTGTGGAGCAGCATTTGAAGAGCCACTTCACTCGAAACACCGACGCGTCAAGTGCTCTAGCTGCTGCAAGGAGTCTTGCATGCGCTGCGGCGGAGTATTCCACATGATCCCAGTGTGTCGTAGTCTTCAAGGACAGCATCGCAGATGGAGCAAGCAACTGCGCAAAAATACGCGCTCGTGTCCCAACTGCCAGGTCCTGATCGAGAAGAATGGCGGATGCCGTCATATGACTTGCACACACTGTCATCACCAGTTTTGCTGGAAGTGTAGACATCCGTGGATGTCACACCAGTGCTCATGAAATGGCAGGTTGAGCACTCGAACTTGGTGTTGAATGCAACGATCCTTTGCTGGTACCAGTGGAGCACTTGCTATCCGCACGTCAGCAGCAAGCTTGATGGACTCTTCCAGAACTTACAGTTTTGTATCAAGTCCCGATGAAGACTGTGATCAAACGAAAGCATGAATTCGCCATGGAATACAATCTCCAGTGCTGAGGTGCTGAGGTGCTGAGGTGTGACGCTTTGATTCCCATGATGAACCAAATATCCTGTGACCCAAACCATCACTCACTCTGGAAGGAAGAGTGTGTGTAGTACGACATTAGCTCAGATTCCAAGAGAGAATCATGAGCGAGCTGCTCACGTCTGTCTGGACACGCATTGAGGCATTGCCACACGTCGGCCCACTAATCGGTGCATTTCATTTCAGCCTCAGCGAGTGGATACTCGAGCGCGCGTCCATGGATTAAATCCAACAAAGCAAGACTAGAACCGACAGAAAATATGAAAATGTCAGCAATCCGGGGCGCTTAGAAGAACAGCTACAATATTCGTTCCGTACCAAGTACAACGCGAAGCAACACAAGACACTAGTAAGATTCCGCCAAAGGATATTGCTGTATCGTCAATGATGCAGTCCACTTGAAGCGATTGGATGTACTCAAGTGGGTCTATGAAGGAACCCAAGTCAACTTCCCCCCAAGAACACAGCACAACGGATTGCAATTCAGACTCAAGAGATTGTCTACAGGCTGAACGAACTAACACGCACGGAACTCAAGAGATAAACTGCCAATGTAAGAGTGCTCCGCAGCAATCTGAGCTTTGCGTTCGTCAAGTGGTGCTTGACGGAGAGAAATAAATTTCATTACACTAATAATCCTAATGCTGCTACCAACCTTAAAATGTAAAAATGAAGGTGGGGTAGGGGTTGGGGTTTGGTCGGTATAGTGAAATCAAGTCAAAGGTCCAAAATCGGAAGGACCAGGTGGGACTTGTGCGCATCTTGTGT